>PITA01021020.1:0-33634 GCA_004023965.1 Spilogale gracilis | reverse complement strand
TCGAGTTTGCCTTTGTGTGTGGTGTAAGCGAATGGTCTAGTTTCATTCTTCTATATGTAGCTGTCCAGTTTTCCCAGCACCATTTATTGAAGAGACTGTCCTTTTCCCACTGGATATTTTTTCCTGCTTTGTCAAAGATGATTTGACCATAGATTTGTGGGTCCATATGTGGGCTCTCCACCCTGTTCCATTGGTCTGTGTGGTGGATTTTATAGACGAGGAAAGTAAAGCTTACAAAAGTGATGGGCCTGGGGTGGCTTATGGGGGGCAGGGAAGGAATGTGACCCCGTTCTGGAAGCCTGTCCTCCAAATAGGCACCAAAGACATAGCACAAGACCATTTGGAATCACTGAACTGCCCAGTTCCCTGTAGGGGTCAGGTTGGACATTCAGGAGAGAGGTGGACCGAGTGGAGGCTGGCAGAGGTAAGCAGGGAGGGCCTGATGGAGACAGTGGAGGGGCTGGCTGCCGCCCGGGAGGTGGCTGCCTGGTCTCTGCGAGTGTCTTCCTTGTCTTTGTGGATCATCAATCCACAGTTACAGTCTGGTTCGTTAGTGAGTGGGAAACACTGAGGGATCATATTGTAGTGCTGAGTGGGTGCTTGGCTCTCGCACAGTTCAGATTATTTTAAGGAGGAGAGAGAAGAGGCTCAGAGAGGGCAAGTGATGGACCCACGTCACATGGCTGGCTTAAAGGCATAACAAAGATGTGTTGCAGGACTCCAAGCCCCCTGAGACCACTGGGGTAAGTCTCTCCTAAGTAACTCCCACACCATTTGAATCTGGAGCTTTTCTTAGTAGCAATCTGAGATCATGGCTTCAGTTGACCCGGTGGATTCCGAAAGACTTAGTGCCAATGGCTCTGGTTGCAAACGATGGTCTTTGTGATAAGACACCAGACCTCACTTACTGTTGTGTGACTGGAAAATGCTGTCAGTTACAGCCAAGGTCATGGACTTTTCTGGTGACCTCATGCTGACCCCTCGTTCTTAATTATAGGTAGCAGAATCCATTGAGCTAGTGAAAGAGAGGGACTTATTTACGGGAAAGAACATAACATATAATAATAATAAATAATATGAATAATAGCAAATATATTTATATTTAAATATAATACCATGAGGGTGCTGCTGCCACCACACTTTATGTAAAAAATATAATAATAATAAATAATATGTAATAGTAAATGTAATGTATTTACATAGAAATATAATCATGAGGGTGCTGCTGCCACTACAGTTTCCAGGAGCCGGGCCACCTCTGCCACATTCTGCACCAGCAAAACAGTGCCTGGAGCCTCGTCATTCTTTACCTGTAACACAACTGGGAATCAGCCTCATGCAAATGCTTCTGATTGGTCAAACCTAAGTGGAATCCACACCCTAGCTGCAAGGGAGTCTGGGAAATGTAGTTTTGCACTTTCCAGCATCTGTAGTACAAAAGGTACAGAGGTAACAAAGAGAGTCCGGTGTTTGAGATAGTCACAACACAGTTTGGAAGGGGAAACAGATACATAAACAGACTATTAGAACACAACGTTATTTGCTCTAATTGAGAGACAAAGTAAGAGGGACCCCAGGAGTGAGGACCAGAGAAGTCTTCACCGAAGTAGGGGCATTTGAACTGGGCACTGAAAGAGTTTGGGTTTGCCGGATGAGAAAGACAAAGGAGCTTCAAAACACAGGGAAACAGAGAGAAAAAGGTGAGTGTGATATGGTGGGACTCCACAATGCCTAGGTCTTATGATCTCTGCTTTAATTCTTCTGTGACATGAGAACAAGGAGCCAATTTATTTTTGTCAATAGGAGTTAATTTGTCGTATAAAATGTTAATATTTAAAAATGTTACTTAAGGGCGCCTGGGTGGCTCAGTGGGTTAAAGCCTCTGCCTTCAGCTCAGGTCATGATCTCAGGGTCCTGGGATCGAGGCCCACATCTGGCTCTCTGCTCAGCGGGGAGCCTGCTTCCTCCTCTCTCTCTGCTGCCTTTCTGCCTACTTGTGATCTCTCTCTCTGTGTCAAATAAGTAAATAAAAAATCTTTTTAAAAATGTTACTTAAAACCACTAAAAAACATAACTTTAACACTTAACCACTAAATTACATGAAAATTAAGAATATTTTAAAATATATATCTCAAAGTATTAACTATTGCACTATATATAGAAGTTACTTAAAATGCAAGTATTTTAAAAAGAAGCCTTTTTATTGGGTAAAATGCCTTTATGTGTGGAAAGCAGCATGTCCATGAGTTGGTTCACAGAAATGAGGCGTGTGAGAATACAAGGGAAGTAACCGACCCCACGTCTTGAGAAGGTTTTTGGGAAACGCTGGAGGAATGACTTTATTCTAAACCCTCAGTCCTGGCGCCCAGTGCCCAGGAGTAGCCCCGGGGCACCACTCTCACATCTGGTCTCCAGGGCTACCTGTCATCAGGTCACTAACCCCATGTTTAGAGTAGCTTGACCCTGCAGGCTTCTGGAATCTCTGATCTTGAGCTGTTCTGGGATCTGAGCCCCCAACCTTTTCTGAAAAACCTCCAGACAGAGAGGCCGTGAGGACGGGCCCCAACCTGCCTCTGTGGCTGAGGGCAGCAGTGACCTGTACTTTCTGTCGAGAACACCCCACCCACCCGCCGTCAGGCAGGTGCTCGTTCTCTGGGTTGCTGGGAACTTCAGGTGTGAGGGGGGCGGCTTTAAAGGTCTCCTCACCCGGTGGCTGTGGGAGGCCACAGGACCCTTTTCAGGGGACACCAGCTGTCCTTATAGATGAGTGGACAAGAGCAGCCTCGAGTTCACGTGCAGGCAATGTCCCAGCTTTGCCGCCTACCCTCCGTGTAGCTCTGGGCGACTCCAGGGTTCATTCCAGATGTGCATGCTGAACGAATTTCTTGTAGGCTAGTCCTAAAGGCAAAAAGGGGGTGCACCCATGTCCGGCGCTTGGCCCGAGGTAAGGGCTCAGCAAGCACTGGCTGGGACCAGCGCAGCTGCAGGAGGGACGCTGAGGTGGCTCTGGCAGGCCTGGAACCCGCGGTGTGGGGAAGGGCTTGGCCTCCCCTGTGATGGGACCCAGCCCAAGCCTGGCCCTGCCCTCCTGCTTGTGGGACCTGAGCTCCAACTCCTTAGCCTCCTCTTTCTCAGCTGCCGTGTGGGAGAAAGAAACATCAGCCTCATCTAGTCACAGCGTGAGCATGAGGGTCAAGTGAGTTACCGACGAATAGGAAAAGCAGATCTTCCCTGTGCTTGTGTCCCAAGGGGAGGAGAAAGGGGCAAGAAAGGGCAGGACTGGTTGAAAGTCTGGATCTCATCACCCCAACTCTCAATGCTGCCTGCGTCAGGGGCCAATCACTGGAAGCTCGAGAATGAGACTGTGCCTGGGGCATCCTCCGCCTTTCCTTCTCTTTTGCAGCCACTCATTTGGAACCAGACCTGCTTCTTGAATGTCGTGATTTGCTGAGATGAGTTCATGCCCTGTAAAGGGTTACACTCCTGGGGTTGGTGGGGTGCTGTGAGTAATAAGCCACCCAGTGATCAAGCCAGAGGGCCCCAGTGGTCCTGGGGGCCCCCTACCAGGTCATCTGCTGGGGTGGGGCTGGTGTGCTCTATTAATTTGACCAGGATTGACATGCCCCCACCAAGAGCCCCGAAGCACCCCCCCAATTCTGGGTGGCTTCTTTGCATAGTGACCTTTGTCCCTGTTGGTTCCTAGGTACTTTGAATTTTACGAGGGCCCGTTTGAATATAACTCCACAAGATGCCTGGAGCTGAGGCACGAAATCTTGGAAGTGAAGGTGCTGTCCATGTGAGTGTGGCTGGGGTGGGGGTGGGAAATGGTGCACGTGGGATGGGACAGGACCCAGGGAGTGGATGTGGGATGGGGCAGGGACCCCATAGAGCAAGAATTAGATCTTCTTCCTCCGGGCCTCTGGCACTTGGAGAGCAGGGATAATTGTGCATTTTATGAAAAAAGGCCAAGTTTGCAAGGTCACCTCTGATGACTCAGGGGATTCAGAGAGATACTGATATTTTACCAGTCCCTGTGAGATCGTCCCCGGGCTCCTCCTGCACAAAAGCCAAAGAGAGCACGGGAGCATCTTACCTGAAATTCAGCACTCTGAGCGAAGGTTAAGCAGTGCCCTCTTGCTATTGCCTTTTTAACATTTTATAGTCATTGCATTAAATATTTTTTAATTATTTAAATGATACAGCTGTCAAGTGGGCCCAAAAGGCATATGGTGAAAATTCCCCTCTCATAGCCCGGGGTTCTGCTCAGGGCAGCCCAGGTGTCCTCGTGCCCCTCCCCAGGGCGTCTGTGCCACCCAGCGCTTGTGCACAAATACGTTTTATTATTAGTTTCACAAATCACAAAAGAACTGTACTTCCTGCTCCTCACTCAACAATACAACACCCATGGCTCTTTTACAACTTATAGGAGAAAAAGCACATTACACGCGGCACATTTCGGTGACTGTGTGCTTCTGCCACCCTCCTGTCCCACGTGGGGCCGCCACGAATTCATCACGGAGAGGAATGTTGCTGTGCTCACTGTGATATTTGATTTCAAGCAAAATTTTTGTGCATTTGAAAACAGTTCTATCTGGGTGTGGAAGGACTACAGTTTATTGAGACTCAGGTGGTGTTGGGGGCTCTTGTGGGCCTGCGAGCGGTCCCTGGGATCACGGCTTGTGGCCGACGGGCAGGAGCCACTGAGCCTTTTGCCATTTGACATGACTTCCATGTGGTGTGGGTCACAAACAGGGCATGGGCCTGGGAGGCTGGCAGACCTGGGATCTTACCAGCTCTGTATCTTTATACAAATTACTTAACCTCTGTGAGCCTTTCCTTACCTACAAAAATTAGGACACTTTTACCCAGCTTTTAAGGGTCACCACAGGGACTAGATGCGATAATGCACGTGAGAGCAGATAGCCCCGCTGTCCGCATCCATAGGAGCACACGTAACGGGCGCTCCCTAAATGTTCATATGACCCCTCCCTTTCCTTCTCCTTCTGGAACCTCTGCCAGCAGCAGTACCAGCAGCTTGTCGGGGCTGTCATTCAGAATCCGTAAGTTTCATAGCTGCAGGAGAGCTCCCAGGACGCATCCCACTGGGCGTAGCTGCCTTATGGTCCCTGTGCTAACCAACCGTCTTTGTACTGTCTCTAAAGGCCCGCGTGGGAGGCAGCTCCCTCCCCCATCCACTGCAGCCAGCCCTGTGCTGAGCACACACCGTTGTTCCCGCCCCTGTGGAGCTCACAGCCTGGCAGGGACGCAGACATTACTACCTACTTAGGGAGACAAAGGGATGGCACAGAAGTGGACTGGGCTAGGGACAGGGTCATCAGGCAAAGCTTCTCTGAGGAAGGTGCACTGGCACTCCCGTTGGAAGGGCAATAGGCGGGAAGTAGGTTAAGCAGGTTCCGGACTGAGGGAACAGGCTCTGCAAAGGCCCTGTGCCAGGAGAAAGCCTGTTGTGTCCCCATCTCTGAAGGGTCAGGGCAGCTTGAATGTGTGAAAGGGGGTACCTGGGAGCCTCTGGAGGCTCTGTGCTGTGAGGCCTTGCAGTGTGGACCGGGATTCAGATTCTGTCATTATCTGATGGCCGTGGCAATCCATGGAAGGCTTTAAACACCTGGGAGAGGGGTGTGTGTGATGTGATCAGTGAGGAGTTGGGATTTAGTGGAAAATGTGGCCATCTAGATCCCAGGTACGAGCCAGATTCATCAGCAACTAAGCAGAGATCCTTAGTCTTTTCCCAGAATTTGAAGACCTCAGACCCTTAAAGAACTTTAGATCCCACAGCTGCAGAGGCGGGAGGCCGAGGGCGAGGCGCCGGTCCGGTCGGCTGCTGAGGCCTCTCTGTGTGGCTTGCTGATGGCCGTGTTCTCCCTTGGTCTTCACGTGGACTTCCTTCTGTACCTGCCTGTGTCCTCATTTTCCCTTCTAATAAGGACATCAGTCATACCGGATGGGGGCCTCATGGCCTCATTTCAACTTAACCTCCTCCTTAAAGACCTTGTCTCCAAAGAGTCACATTCTGAGATCTCAGAGCTTAGGATCGCAATATAGGAGTTTCGAGGGAGAGACGATTCAGGCCCTGAGAGTCCCTATCCCAGCTTCCACTGTGCCCTGAATCGCAATGCTGTGTGGTGGGGTGAGGACTCTCACTTCGTCCACGATCAGTGCCCATCTTTGTTCCTCATCAGGGATGCACGTCTGGTGCTTGGAGTGGTAGGCTTGAGCTCTTGTCTCTGCCTTGGGGCACCCGCGCTGCTCTCCTGAGCTGAGCATCCGTTCTACCTGCTGACCCCTGCGCCTCGCACCACCCTGTTTCCTTCATGTCCCTGTGGTCCCCAGAGCCGGGAAGTCTGGGCCCTGGTCACCCTGGGGCTCTGAGCAGCGAGGAAAGGCAGAGGCTGTTTGTGGGGCACGGGTGTGAGGCTGATGTGTCCTTCCTGGGTCTGCAAGCTGAGGCTCGGTGGGACCTCCAGGGCTGACATCAGAGAGCCCAGAGGACAGCCTGGGACTCCAGCGGTCCTAGAGGCATCCTGGTACCTGCGGGTTCACTGTGCTCTGGCCCCGGCCATGAGCGCTGCTCCGGGTGGAGACTCGGAGTCACGGGGAAAGGCTCAGTCACCATCTGTGCGTGGAGGGGGCCGTGCAGCTGGGCTGTGAGGCCCTTAAGGTGTAAGGATGTCAGCTGGAATTCTGAGGAAACGAGGAGGGGTGTGATTCATCTGGGAATGATTCTGATCCAAAATTGCTCCAAGCACTGGTAGGAAGCAGTCAGCCAGAAAATTTCCACATGGAAAAGGCCTCAGTCCTTGACGATGGCAGAAGCAGGAAGGGTTATTCTATTTATTATGAAATGCATCATCACTAATACTTGTACAAATTATTTGTTTGAATATAGGCACTCTAAAGTCTCTTAGTTTTTGAGCCAGTTCCTGCTGATGGGGGGGGGGGGAGTGCCTGGGTCGTCACCCTGGGACCTCTCCTGCTGTCCTTCCCTCATCTTTCTGAGGCTGGGAGGCTTGCACTGCACCCAGGGACAGAGGCTGGGGGGTCCCTACGTGCCCAGGCATCTCTGAGCCCCCGAGTGTGCAGGGGCTCAGGACGTGGCTTTACAAGAATGAGGGGGCAGGGCACGTACACCCTCTATGGGTGGAAACAGAGGAGGCCAGGGGAGGAAAGGGGAAGATAGAAGAAGAACAGAGATGGTCATGATCACCTCCTGTCCTCACTATCTCTTGCACATGGTGGGAAGAACCAAGTAGGATAGAGAAGCTGGTAATAATAACAAGCCACAGTCCTCTGCCCACGCCATCGCCCCCTAGCCCTGCTCCTTTTTGACTCTGGCTGTTGCTTCTGGTCATTACCTCAACAGCCCTCAGTAACGCTCCCCACTTACCGTGGTGTGCACTGACGTCCTGCCTTGGGAGGTGAGGATTCAGCCCCCTCAGGCCACCCCACCACTACTGGTTGTGGGATATTGTTATTTTTAGTTCTTCTATCTCTGGATTGCCTGAGTAACTTATTTCTGGTTCTAGCAAATACTGGTAGTATTTCTTGAGCCCATACTTGGTAAGATGGGGCTATTAAAACCATCCCCATGTTTTGGTTCCAGTCATCCATGGATTTACCTTTAAAAGATCAAGGCTGATAACATTGACATTCTCTTGGTAGCCATAATGAGCCTATTTCTGGGTTTCCTCTATAGGTACTCTAAGATTTAAAGAACAGAAAATAGTGATTCTACTTTCTTTCTTGTACATCCACCCCCTCCCCCCTTTTTTTCTGGAAATTCTATTCTACTTATCTTTTCCCTCTTGAACTTTTGTCTCTATTATACCCTATTTGGGGTTTCTACCTGCTCTCCACCAAACAGGTCTTCCCCTCAGAGTTTTTCTTTATCCTCGTGCTCCAGCATGGATGGGCTGTTCTCTTGGTGGGCCCCATGCCGTTGTCCTGGGAGCTTCCCTTCCTGCCTCCTTAGCTTGGATTCACTTTTGCGAAGAACCATAGCTGCTTCTTGTTTACTCCTTCGGTTTGCTTCTACCCATCTTTCAGTCATTTCCAAATGACTGAAAGATGGGTAGAAGAACCCTTTCAGTTCTTTGTGCCAAATTCTCCTCTTCAGGGAAGCCCTCCCTGACCAACAAATGATAGGTAGGAGGTCAGGTTTTGCGTTTTCTGTGTCTAAATGACTTAATTCTTCCCTTATACCTGATTGTTGGTTTGGTGGGCTGGCATTTGGGGAGAAAAATCATTCCCCGCCCCCACCCTCCACCCCCTTTAAAAATGTCCCGTGGGGTTGGACTGTCTCTGGGCCATGTCACCCCTCCATACATCTCCCCTCCTCTTTCCACACACTTGTTGAGATCTCTCTTCCACTGAACTCCCCCACCCCCATCAATCTATTCATCTGGTATGTCTGTATAAGTTTTCTGTTCGTCTTCTGGAATTTCAGAGGTGCCTGCAGGGAAAGGAAATCAGTGCCTGGATCAACCCCTTATTTTTAAAGTAAAGGTGATCTCTACATTTGTAAAGCAATTTATAAAATATTTTTATGCATATTATCTCATGTGATCTTTCTGACAACCCTGGAGATTAGCAGGGCAGATGTAATTATATTGGTTGTGCAGATGAAGCACCCAAGTCTCAGAGAGATTTAATGACTTGTCCAAGGTCGCACTGCAAGTTGGGGATGGAGCCAGGATTCAGGGTCGGGTGTTCGGGCCCCAGCCTTGGTCCAGTGTGTGACAGGTACTGGAGGCACAGAGAATGCGACCCCGACGCTGGTAAGAGTGGGACTTGGGACTCCAGCCTGCAGTCCTCTAAGGACGGTCTTTCCAGGTGGTGTGTGAGGACTGGCCATGTCAGGTCACTCTAGGGGCCTGTGGGCTGCAGCGAGCAGGGGAGGGAAGCAGTGGTGAGGCGGGGTGTGCCGTGTATGGCCTCTTCTCTCATGTCACATTAGCTTGAGAGGCGCGGGCTGCCATGGGAGGTTTGGGGAAGCTAGAAGGAAGGCATCGGCGTGGAAGGAGGGGCTCATCCTAGCTCCTTGAAGCTGCCAACTAAGTTGTCGCCCCGGTGCCTTCGTACTCACTTTTCTCTTTGCCTGGACTGCACCTTCCACAGGTGTTTGCATGGCTCATTCCTAA
Organism: Spilogale gracilis; assembly: GCA_004023965.1. Classification (NCBI taxonomy): domain Eukaryota; kingdom Metazoa; phylum Chordata; class Mammalia; order Carnivora; family Mephitidae; genus Spilogale; species Spilogale gracilis. The sequence continues at coordinate 24,476 of PITA01021020.1, read as the reverse complement.
CCCTTTCAGTTCTTTGTGCCAAATTCTCCTCTTCAGGGAAGCCCTCCCTGACCAACCCTTCTGCAACAGGCATTTTTTGGTTCCTTTACCTTGCTTCATTTTTCTTCATAGCACTCTCCTCTCCTGGACATGCATTATTGTCTGTTTTCTTTCTCTCACTTGGGGTAAGAACCCTTGAGCTGAGATCTGTCCTCTGGACCCATTCTTAAGCGGTACTATTAATGTCACACGAATTCGTGCAGCAGATCTCTAGCACCTGTTTACCTCACAAACCTGAAGCCCTAGATCTGTGGAGCAGCAAGCAGAAAGCACCCTTTCTCCTTCCCAAAGTCTCCATCAACCACCATTCTACTCTCTGTTTCTCTGAGATCGACTATGCAGTTGCTTCATGAATGAAACCATGCTGAGCACATCCTTCTGTGACTGCCTTATTTCACGCAGCACAATGTCCACTATGTTCATCCTGCTCGTCACCTGTGGCCGATTTCCTCCTTGTGAAAGGCTGAAGCGTATTCCAGTGTGTGTCTGTAGCACGTTTCCTTTATCCATCATTCATCGGGGGACATTCGGCTGGTTTCCATACCCTGCTTACTACTGAGTAACAACACAGTGAACACGGGAGTGCACTGAATTCTTTCCCAACCTCATGGCAAGTCCTTTGGATATAGACCCAGAAGTGGAGTTGCTGGATCATAGGGTAGTTCTATTTTTATTTTTTGGGGGGAATTTCCATGCTGTTTTCCATGCTGGCTGCCCTAGTATGCATTCCCACCCACACTGTGTTAGGCTTCTCTTTTCTCCACATCCCCGCCAGCCCTGGCGATCTTTTTTTGTTCTCTTGCTATTAGCCATCCTAACAGATGTGAGGTGGCATCTTGTGGTTTCGATTTGCCTTTCCCTGATGATGAGTGATGTTGAGTGCCTTCTCACGTGCCTGTTGGCCGTCTGGATGTCTTCTTGGAGAAATGCCTGTTGAAGTCTTCCGTCCATTTTAAAGTCAGGTTATTTGGTTTTCTGCTATTGAGTTGTAGGAGTTCCTTATCTACTTTGGATATTAACCCCATATCAGATATATGGTCTGCAAATACTTTCTCCCATTCTGCACATTGACTTTTTGCTCTGTTGTGGTCCTTTGCTGTACAGAAGTTTTTAGTTTAAAGTGGTTCCGCTTGTCTGTTTTTGCTTTTGTCATAACCATATACATCTGTTTTTCATTTGCTTCCTTACTAGGATTTAAACTCTGTGGGAGCAGCAAACTGTTTTATTCTCTGTTCTATCCCCAGTTCCTGCCATATAGAGGAGTTGAATCCCTGCCATATAGAGGAGCTAAATCAATAATTATGTGAACTCAGACTTATGGGCTCATTCACTAATTTATTAATATTCTCAGCACGTACGTCCCACACACCAGCCATGTGCCTTAGCACTGGATTTATGGGGGTGAACTCAGGCATCATTCCCTGCCCCAATAGTATTTACTATCTTGTGGGAAAGACCAGGATTGAGGAGGAATGGGTTACGGGTTTTACAAAAGGGGCAAGTCCAGAGGATTGTGAGTGAGCATCATCCAGACAGTGCAGTGTGACCATAAAAATAACTTACCTCTCTCAGGAAATTTCCATGCACACTTCCCATGCCTAGACCTTTATTGTATCACTTTACTTAATAATCTTAACAAATCTGGGACTGTGAGTGATAGTCTGTTATTACGCTCAATTATAGAGATGAAGCTCCAAGAGGTCAAACAACCTATCTGAGGTCCCATAGTTAGGAGCTGCTTGAACTCTGTCTGGGGCCCGGCTCCTCTTCTGGCTCTGGAATCAATGCCCTTGGCCACTCTCCTGCATGACCTCTCCTACAGTCTCCCCTCTCTGCACCAGTCGTGTGGGCGTTCCTTCTGTGGGGAAGGCTTGCCCTGTTTGGGAGAAACTGCTTCCCCTCCAGCTAACACAGGGGACCCAGTTCTGCAGAAGGAGCCTGGTTTTTACTTTACACTTAAGGGAATATTTGCACTCTTTTGGGAATCAAAGACCAATTTGGGCAATCGATGAAAGCTTCAGATTCTGCCTCAAGATAAGCACATGGGCGGATAGACAGGGGATTCTGTCTATGATTCAAAGCGTTCCTGTGTTTCCTTACGGCTGGTGGTCCAGTGGGCCCCGCTGACGAAGAGGCTGTGGGCTCGGGCGGCTGGTCTGCAGGTGGAAGGCGGGCTTGCAGGAGAGCGGCTGGCCATCTCCAGGAATGAGCGAGGCCCCAGAGGCTAGGGCATCCAGAGTACCCCAAATCAGAAAACACCGTCCGTGTAAAGGACCACGCTGGGATTCGGCACCTAGGGAGCAGGTGGGAGGCTTGGGAATGCTGACACTCTGTCTGGCTTGGCCCTTTATGTGCTCTTCTGTCCTCCACTCCCCAAGGGTGAAGCAATCGGAGCTGTTCGACAGATGGAAGAGCCTGCAGATGTGCAGATGGGCAATGAATATCTCTGAAGCCAACCAGTTCAAGTATCTGTGTTTGCCTGCCCTTCCCAGCCCTTCCGCTGGTGCCACTCTCCTTCCCGCGGCGGCTCCATCCCACAGGGCCCCGCCCCGGGGCTCATCCTCTCCAGAGCTGGCCCCGGTTGGGCTTTGGGATCTGGGTCATGGGGAGGTTCTGACTCAGTGCACAGGCGGAGGTGGGCACTTTGCTGGCTGCTGTCCCCAAGAGTCCAGCCCTCCAGCCCCACGGCGGCCCTGCAGCAACAGGGCTGTAGTCTCCCCAATAGCCCATCACAGCGGCCCCCACCCCCTCGGCAGCCGGCTCCAGACACCTGAGGCCTGATGCAGATTCCTCTCTGATTGCTCTCTAACCCAAAGCAATAGATTATAAGCTCCCAGAGAGACAAGAGCTATAGTTTAAGGTTCTTCTGTCTGCGAGAGCTAAGCAGCTGGCTGATATCCACAATCTTTTTTTGATGGATGGGAACTGTAGAGTTCTCTCCATCCCTGAATTTCTGAGAGTGCACAGTATTATTTTCGTGCAAACAGAACTCACAGAATGGAGTTGGGGGGATCCAAGGAACGTGTGTGGAGTTGGGAAAGTCCGGTCGCCTTTCTGCACTCCCCAGGAGCTGTCAGCCCCCCGCCCTTCTGCCCGAAAGGCTGCAAGAGGCAAATGACACTCAGCATTTTGTCTTTTCCTTAGAAGTCATTGTTGCAGCTTGCTGCCGTTCCAGGCCTTGTCGAGAGACTGAGTCGTCGATTTAAGTGGCACATTTTTAGAAACACAGATGTTTAACGCAGTAACTCCCAAAGCAGGTGCCGGCAGCCATGACCCAGAGGCCTCGCTGAGACCGCGAGACCGCACAAGAGCGTGGGCAGACCCCTCCTCTGCATCATAAAAGTCAAATAGGAACTTGAGCACGGTGCTGGGAGGCGGAATGGGTCCAAGATCTATGCGGCAGGTGCCCCCCCACGTCCACTGCACAGCAAGAGGGGTCATGATGGGCACTGCACGGGTGGAGGAGGTGAGGCCTGAGCATCCTTACTAAGGGGCTCCCCAACACCCAGCCTAGATGAGGTCAGTGAGATGCAGAAGGATGTCTTCTCGGCTGCGAGCTGCCAGCTGACAGTGGCCAGAAGTCTCCTTGGTGGGATCTGCGTATCTAAGGAAATAATGAAGCAACAGGAAGATGACTTGGCAGGAGAAGAACAAGGAGGAGTGTGGGGCCTTCAGCAGGGATCAGCCAGCGCGATCCCGGGGAGAGGCTCCAGGGGAGCCAAGACCCCTCTGGGGCTGGGGGTGGGGGAGTAGTTTCAGGTGTGGGAACGGGAAAGGACATCGGGCCTTGCTAGGCTCTAAATGGAAAAACCTGCAAGGCCAGTTGCCTTCCTTTGCTCTCGTCACAAGCTCATTGAACCCTGATGAGATTCTTAACTCAGGCTTGTAAGAGCCTGGCACAGTGAAAAGGGTGGGGTGGAAGGGGTGTGCTAGAAGATGGACATGAGCTTTCCAGTTGTAAGAGAAGGGTCAGGGTCTTGTAACTGAGGCTTTCCCCCATCCTGCTGCCTGCAAATAGACACGTTGGCATTCTGATTTATAGATCAGTCACTTGTGAGCTTGGTTAATGGGAGTCAGTATCATCATCACCACCTCCCCTACCCCCACACCATGGAGTACTCTCCAGCAGGTTGACAAGACTGAGTTTCTGGCCCAGCAAAGCTAAATGGCCCAATGCTGACCCATGGCTTCTGCCTGGCCAGGCCTCTGGCCCCCATTCTGGGAGGACTTAGTCACATTTTGAAACTCAACACTCCACAGAGAAGACCTCTCTCTGTGACCAGCAGCCAGCTGAGCTCCCCAGTGACATCCTTGCAAGAGAGAAATTCATAAAAAATAATTTTATAACCTTCCTGGCTTCGGCATCCTACAGTCACAGAATTACAGGGGGTCGGACATGGAAGGGCCAAGGCCATATTGTATAGACAAAGCAGCTGAGATCTAGCCTGGGGAAGACCAGGGCCCCACCACTGCTGGGGGCAGAGCAGAAACTAGAACCCAAGCCTCTTGACACCAGCGTGGCAATGCCAAGTTTCCATCCCAGACCTTGAGGGGAACATTCCAGAAAGCTCCTCCTCAAACGTTGATGGTCATCACCCCGGCTCCATGGGGAAGGTGGCCCATACCTCCTGGAACCGCCTAGGTGCCACATGGGACCTCCACATGTGTGCAGCCAGTGTTGGGGGAAGGAGGCTAGTGTGAATTTGGCACCTCACTGCTGCTTCCGGAGGAAATGGAGCCTGTGGGCTCAGAGCCCCTTGTGAGACAGCAGCAGCTGGCCTGCTCCTTTTGGTCTAGCCCCTGGGCAGCCAGGGTGGAGGGCTCTGGGCCCCCAGGGCAGGCAAGGGCAGGGCCCAGGACCAGACCCCTCACCAGGCCTTGAAGAGGGAGTGGGGGGGGGCGGAGCACTGGCTGTAGTGGGAGGGATGAGGGATGACTCCGCCATCTCCAGCCTGGCCGGCTCCCAGGTCTGCCTCAGCAGCTACCTTCTCCCTAGGAGCCTTTATTGTTTTATTTTGTAGTTTTGTAACGCCTGCTTGCATCATCTGAGCTTTAACCCTTCTGTAGTTTGTGTTTGAGTGGTTTTTTTGTGAGTGAAGGCCAGAGGGTTTTCATTTTATTCATTCATTTACTGATTTATTTTTAGAAACTGAACTCCTGAAAACCTATTTTCGAAGTCAATCAGACTTCTCTTTCTGCAGGAAGTGGCCCAGCTGCCTGATTTCTCACTGCCCCCCACCGTTTCCTAAGACACTTTCTAAATGATTGAAATTGCACATTTCTGTTGACCATTTTGTCTTGGGTTTTTGCCCCCATGAGACAGGGTAAATGCCTTGTTTATAGTCTGATAGGGACCAGGAACCCGAGGATGAGTTCCATATCCCTAGATTTCCAAGAGAAACAGCATTTCCAGCAAGTAGTAGAATGCTTAGTGGACCTTGATGAGCACCTAAGTGAGGTGTGATTCATCCCAGGGCTGGCCAGCAGCTGGCTGTCCACACTCGTGTGGCTAACACCATGCAGGCCCCAGAGAGGCAGCGTCCCTGCCATCAAGTGGCTTTTGTTCAGGCGGGGAGAGAGTTGGTAGGTGAAGAAGTGATAGTATCCGGTCTGGGCTCCAGGTCTTCCAAGGCTGCTGAGGTTTGTGGGGTGGGCAGCCCAGAGCTCCCGGGGAGCCAGGCCAGCGTGAGGAGAGGAGGAAAGGCCCAGGCATCAGGAGGCATGTCGAAGGCAGGGGAACAGCATGAGCAGAGGTGTGGGGAGAGGGTGGTGAGTGTGGGAAGGTGTGGGTGGGAGAGCTGACGCTCTGGTCACCTGGATAGACCTCAGTTCCATGACCCCCCCGTTCTTCCAGAGGCTGGGCTGTGCCCCGTGTCACCTGTGTCCCCCACTCTGTCTCCTGCCTGGCAGGTCCACTCTGTCCAGGTGCTGCAATGCCCCCTCCTTCCTCTTCACCACCCAGAAGAACACACCCCTGGGGACGAAGCTCAAGTACGAAGTGGACACCAGCGGCATCTACCACATCAACCAGGAGATCTTCCGCATGTTTCCCAAGGTGCCGCTTTGGGCAGCGCAGTCTGGGTGGGACAAAGGGGTGACCCCACATGGCCCTATGTGGCCCTGCCCGTGGGGTGGGGCATCTGTCTGCTGGCACCTCCGCACCCACCGTCCTGGCTCCCGTGGGCTCAGTAGACTGTCTGAGCACGGTGAATGCCGACCGGCTACTCTTTGAGTGACTTGGGCTTGGAAGGGCTTGTCAAGTTTTGGCTATCGCCTTACTTGCTAAGAACGTCCTGAAGCCAGCTGGGAGAGTGATTACGCATTCGTCCCCCCTGGAGGCAGACGCAGGAGCAAAAATGTTCATGCAAAGTTATGTACCCAAGAAGTCCCAGACCAGTAAAAGCAAAGCGAGAAAGACTGGTCTCACGTTGGCTGACCTTGGGCAGTTCGGATGTCCTGCAAGGCCTCAGGCTCCCGATCCATAACCCTGGAGTCGGGGGCTAGGGCTAGGTGCGGCTGCTTGTAACAGAAAATCTCTAAACAGGATAGCTGTTAGTTCTCCTTCACATGAAAGGCGCCTGGGCGTGGGTTGTTCTTCAGCGCTAGCACAGTGGCTCCCTGGTCAGCAGGGGGGGCCCCAGGGCAAGGGATCCCCTTGCGTGAATGGAACAGGTCACTGAAGGCTGGGCATATGCCCTCGCTTGGGGCCTGACTGCGGCCTCAGACTCACAGAGAAGGGGCCCTGGAACCTGCATTTTCAGCTCAGTCTGGTGGAAGATTTCGCTGGGTGTGTGCATAAGCCCCTCCGGGAGAGTGCTGGGTCCAGAGCAGGACTCGGCGGGTCCAGAGGGTAGATATGCTGAATGGGAGCGTGTCCGGGTCTTCCCGGATGGAATCCCATTGTCTTGACTGCCCTGCTCTAGGGGAGGGCTCCTGAAACAGCGCTCAGGGCTCCCCGCGTTCTGGTACTTGCACAGAGGGCAGCAATAACCTTGGGCCTTTGGGGGCAGCGGGGAGGAGCCGGGGCAGGGGGAACGTGTCACACAGATGCTCCCTCACCCCCCCCAGCACTGAAGGGTGATGGATACAGGCCTCCTTTACGAGGTGGGTCTTACAAGGTCAGGAATAGGAGGCCTGGGGACAGCGGGTCGGTCTGCTTCTCCTGCGGGCGGTGCTAGAGGTTGACACTCAGCTCGACATGCGGGTCCGCGGAGCACCACGGGTTTGGACTTGGCCGAGGCCCAGGGAGCTGGAGCAGGGCTGCCAGATGTTCTCTGGGACGGGCCGGAGAGTAAACATTTTCAGCTCTGCCAGCCGTATGGTGTCTGTCACTGCCATTCTCCTTTACGGCAGCTGCCCAGAGCAGCCCCAGACCTTTGGAAGCCAGCGAGCCTGGCTGGGCTCCAGGAACACTCTAGCTCCTATTAGACACTGAAATGGGAACGTCACCTAATTTTTACATGTCACTAAATCTTGTTTTGATCCTACCCCCCAACCACTTACAAAGATAAAGGCCACGCTTGGCTTGTGGGGTATACAGAAACAAGCAGGTCTGACATGGCCCGCCGGCCGTAATGAGCACCCCCTGCCCGCCCCCCCCCCATCAAAGCCTGTGACATAGATTGCCTCAGGGCGAGTCTTTCTTTGGGTTTGTATAAAATCCCGCTTCTTGGGCTCCTACCCCCACCCTGGAGATTCTGATTCCATTGTTCTGGGATGGAGCCCAGGAATTTCTATTTTCAGAAAGTACTCCAGGTTGTTTTTGATATACAGAAGTTTGGGAAACACTGACAGAGAACATAAAGACCTCTCTTTCTTCAAAGATAACTTTGGTTTTTTTCTCTCCTTGGTGTTAAGTCGAGCAGTGCAGTTTTCCCCACTGGCTCTGAGATACCCTTGTACCTCCCTGGGCCCCTGGGCCCGTCCCTCCAGAGACCTCTGGAGGGACAGCTTCCCACAGATGCTTGCAGCCTGCCCTGCAGATCTAGGCTCCTTCCTGCGGGTCCACTGGGCTCTGACCTTCCATGACCCCGCTGGAAGCCTGAGGTGCCGCCAGGCTGCTGTCATTCAGGGCTGGCCAGCTGTGGTGTGCTAGGAGGGGAACCGGCCCCGCAGGCTTCTGGCCCGGGGGAGCTGTGGGGCCTCGGGACAGTGGCAAGCCTGGTCCCCATGCAGGGGTACCTCTGGCTCAAGCACTGCACTGGGTAGGCTCTTTTGTTTACATCATTGGTTCTTAACCTGGGGGGACTCTTGGCGGTATTCGGAGACATTGTGGTTACCATGACTGGGGGGGGTCTCCTCGACCTCTAGTGGGGAGAGGCCAGGGAGGCTGCTAAATGTTCTGCAGCTCCCGGGTCAGCCCCCCACAACAAGGAATGATCTCGTCCAAAATGTCAGCAAGCACCGTTGAGAAACACTGTTCTACACCATCACATTGAAAAGCATGACACTTGCATGTTATTATCTGCATTTTGCAGGTGTAAAAACTGAGTTGCTGTGAACTCAAAACACTTGTCCCTGGTTCCTTCGTCTCATGCTGGGGCAAAGCCAGGGCTGACCTTGGGGCTTTTGTCTGGAGCACGTAATCCTGCTTGGTCCTGGACTCCCTCATTTGACCCAAGCAAATTCCTGTATCGTAGGCAAAGTTCCCCAGTCATGGGGTGGTTGGTCACCCTGCCCTTGACCCCAGCTCTAAGCTTCTGTCTGTGCCATGTGTGCGGCTGCTGGGCTCCGTCTGCCTCCAGTTGCCGAGGAGAGGCTTATGACCTAGAGCAGGGACGTGGCAGAACCCCGACTCTTAACCCTCAGGCCAGGCAGCGTCTGCTTTTCTCTGCCAACTTGCCTGTGGCCTCCTGGAGGGCATGCCCAGGGAGCCTTTGTGGGCAGCCAGCACCCAGACTGAGGTAAGCCCAGCAGTCAGAGCATAACAAGGTCAAAGTGCTGTGAGATGGTCACTCTCAGGTCACTCCCTGAGAGTGCCACTGTCACTTGGGGTGAGACCTGGGCTCTCCCACACTCACAGCTCTTTCTCTGCTGAGCTTCGAGGTGTTCCAGACCCTCACTACTTCCTGGTGCTGGCCTTGCTTCCTCAGCCCTTGGTTTCCTTTCCCTGCTGCCGCCAAGTCCTTGCGTCTGACCCAGTCTCTTTGTGTCCTAGACCTGCGTCCTCCCTGTGTACCTTGCCCTGAGCTAAAAGGGATGAGAGCCAGGTTTAGGGCCCCGTTGCCAGCTGCTGCCATCCCCCAGCACGTCTGCGTAAACCAATAAAACACGCACCCTGCAAATCATAAAGAAGATGAGCTTCCAAACATTGGGAAAACCAAAAGCAGGACTGACCATCACCTGTACTCTCTTCTTTGGGGAAACCTAAGGCATCCCAGGGCTTGTTTTAAAAGGCAGTGGAGACCTGGCTTCTCTTCCAGCTTATTTGTAATTGCCAGGGGGCTTGAGCACGAGTCTCCTGACCTCTCTTCTCATCTGCAAAGCGCGATGACCACTTTTGCCCACAGTCCCTGCCGGGCTGGCTGGAGACGTGGCCGTGGGTACAGGGGTGTGGGCGGTGGAAGAAGGCAGGCAGGGCTTAGCCTCTGACAGCTGAGTGCCTGTCTCCCCCAGGACATGCCCTACTACCGGTCCCAGTTCAAGAAGTGTGCTGTGGTGGGCAACGGAGGCATCCTAAAGAACAGCCGCTGTGGGAGGGAGATCAACAGCGCCGACTTCGTCTTCCGGTAAGAGAGCCACCCCGCTCTGCCCCTGCTGCCCCCATGGTGCTCCCGCTCCCTGCCCTTCCATCTGGCGGCACCCCAGCCCCGTGCCCTGATGCTGTCCTTCAGCTGATCGGGCCCCACTCCCACCCCTGCACATCTTTACACTCTGCCTTCTCCAGCCCTGTCCCTCTGGGCCAGTGGCTGAAACTGTCAAGGCATCAGTCTCCACATCTGCAGAATGGGAGGTGCCTAAAGAGCATGGCAAGTGTGAGGACATTGAAGACTTCCGGGGCTGGGCAGATCTGCTGGAGAAACCACCTCCCCAGTTGAGTTCATTCTACTCTTCCAGAAGCAGTGCTTGGAATCAGGGCAGCCTTGTGGCTGAGCCCAGTGTTGGCTTTGCTCTGGCTTTAAGCTAGAGACTGGTCTGTGTATTTCTTCTTCCTTAGATAGAATCCCCTCTTATCTCTTTGGTGATCCTTGTTTCTGGATCAAGAAGATGAGGTGAAAATCAAAGCGTAAAGTGAAGGGATTGGGGTTGAGGCTATAGTGGGGTCTCATGGGTGAGGGATGGCATAATCACCGTACCACTCAGGGTGGGAGGGGGAAGGAGTTGAACTTGCCCCTCTATGCACAGGCTACCGAGATTCCACCCCACTGGCTGCCCGGGCAGCCCCCTGCCCGTGGAAGCACCATCTTGCCTTCCCTGCACCCTCGTGCTGCCCGCTCTCCAGCTCTTTCTGGAATGAGTGAACCCCCGCAGCCAGGCTGCCTTGTGTCTCTGCAGGTGCAACCTCCCCCCCATCTCAGAGAAGTACACCATGGATGTGGGCGTGAAGACGGATGTGGTCACTGTGAACCCCAGCATCATCACAGAGAGGTCAGTGAGTCTCCGCCAGACTCCCGCTGCCCACTAGAGCAGCCATGAGCCCTGGCGGCCGGCCGCTGGGCATGTGGCCCCCGACTGACAGGTGCTGTCTATGGCAGGAGACACACACCTGAATCCAAAGACATACGATGCAAAAGATGATGGGCCACACCTCCTCAATTGTTTCTATTGATTACATCTTGAAATAGGAGTATTTGGGGTCTATCAAGTTAAATAAAACGTGAGCATTCAATAGAATATGATAAAAATTAATTTCACCCATGTCTTTCGGCTTATTTAGATGTGATCCTTAGAACATTGAAAATTACCTATGTGGCCTACAGTGTATTTTCCCTTGGACAGCACTGGTCCAGACAGTCTTCACCTAGATAGGCCGTAAAGCTCTCCAGTGTGTGAAAGGGGCACGAAGCTTCCCCTGCTAGTGTGTCCAGGCAGCTCTGGGGAGAGGCCTCCCGCAAAGATCTCAGCCCCCACCGAGTGCCCCTCCTGGGGTCTGTCTGTGTGGGAGGCCTGGGGGAAGGGGGTTAAGGGGTTAAAACTCCAGCCGGGGTACAAGTCCCACCATCCAGGTCAGGCTAGGGGCAAGAAGGGGGATAGCCAGAGGCCAAAGGATGGGGAGCTGGTAAATGGGGCCAGATGCCCAGGAACACTTACAGAGTGAGTAACATGAGGGAGTACAGGAGAGGAGGGATATGAGCCCACCGGAGGACCCTTTACTGTGAAGAAGGAGGTAAGGGAGGGGCTGCGGGGGAGGAGGGGCTGAGGGGGCAAGCCCACTCTTTCGGTGTACTTCATTGGAAAACTTGGGAAAGAAAGTACAAGTGAATGGCCTGAGGGCTCCAGTAAAAACCTCACTTCCTCACCCCTTTCCCACTGAGGCCACCCTGGAGTGCCCTCATCCCTTAGGGTGAAGCACGGCTGTCCCAACTCTGTTGTCCCTTTGGGCCCCCACACAAATATCGCTGTCCCTGAGGAAGGCAGGGATCTTCGGAAGGGAGCGGCAGGGTGGACCTGAGTCCCCTGCGGCCTCCGAGCAGGTGCTGGGTGGGGGCAGCAGGGGTCCCGGGGGGGGGGCGAGGGGACAGGCCTGGGGAGGGGCTCCGACACTCTTGCTCCGGCCCCGCCCAGGTTCCACAAGCTGGAGAAGTGGCGGCGGCCCTTCTACCGGGTGCTGCAGGCCTATGAGAACGCGTCGGTGCTGCTGCCGGCCTTCTACAACACGCGCAACACCGACGTGTCCATCCGCGTCAAGTACGTGCTGGACGACTTCGAGTCGCCGCGGGCCGTGTACTACTTCCACCCGCAGTACCTGGTCAACGTGTCGCGCTACTGGCTCAGCCTCGGGGTGCGCGCCAAGCGCATCAGCACCGGCCTCATCCTGGCCACCGCGGCGCTCGAGCTCTGCGAGGAGGTGCACCTGTTCGGCTTCTGGGCCTTCCCCATGAACCCCTCAGGCCTCTACATCACCCACCACTACTATGACAACGTCAAGCCCCGCCCTGGCTTCCACGCCATGCCCTCCGAGATCTTCAACTTCCTGCACCTGCACAGCCGAGGCATCCTGCGCGTGCACACGGGCACCTGCACCTGCTGCTGAGACGGCACCGGGCGGCCGGCCACCCGGCGAGCAGAAGCCTGCGCCTTCTCTCGTTCCTGCGCTGCGGGGGCCTGGCGGTCAGGCTCTCACTACCTCGGGCGTTCAGCTTCCTGCGTGGGTGGTGTGGACCTGGAGGCAGGGCTGCCCCCCGACCCCCGGGGCAGAGTGCTAAGCTCCCTGGCCTCCGCTGGGGGTCCCCGTGTCCCCACCCTGCCCACGGGGAGCATGCTGCCAAGCCACACCTCGAGATCTGGGGCCTTGGGGGATCACAAGTGAATAAAGCACATGTGCACTCAGTTTTCGCGTCGGGGAGAGCACACTGCAGTGGCCTTGTCACAGCTAAAGGAAGGCCCACCCAGGACTGAAACGAGGGAGACTGGACATGTGAGCACGGTCATGATTTAACTCAGACTTTTGGCTTCCACGGTTTTATCCCGCGGCCTCAGCCATGCATTACTCTCTAGAATCTCAGAGCCTACATATCAACCCAGCAGCCAGACCTTCCTGTGAAGACAGAGTGGCTCAGGGAGGTCCAGCGTCTTAACCACGGTCACTCCACACTGATTTGAGTCCCTTAAGTGGTGCCATGAGATCTAACGCAAGCCCCGTGTCTTAGCATCTTCGGGGCCACTGGGTGAGCTGGGAACCGTGCTCTCTCACACATCCTCAGGCACACACACAGTCTCAGCCCCTCTGGGTCCTATCCTGTGTGCGATCTTCCCATGTGAAAGACCAGCCGTTTGCACCACGGTTTTCAAACCAGTGGTATTAACTCAAGCCGTGCTTTGCAACCTGCTTCCTCTCCTTTCTCCTTATTTTCAGCTGTTTTAACCAGGAGTTATTTATAAGATCCCTTCCACTTTCCTTTCCTAAAGCCTGCGGAAACCTGCTATGTTGTGTTCCTGCCCTGGAACTGTAGGCTCCACTTTGGGAAGCACAGAGATGGAACCGATGAGCTTTGCAGATGGAAGCATGCCATGGCCTCCAACACCAGCATCACTGCGGGTCCCACGAGGAGGGCAGGACTTCCCACATTACACAGTCTGGTGCCCTTCGCACACATGGACCCACAGACCCTGTGCTTTGGGAGGTGAACCGGGCCTGGGTCAAAAGGGGTTAACATGGCATTTCACCTCTGAAGCTTGTTTCCTTTGCTTTTCCCATGGTGTTTCTGCCATCAGCGTGGTCCTACCATATAGACACCCTGGTGATTTGCTTTAGAACCTAGCTTCATGGACTGATGGAGTATTAGTTCCAAAGGGACTTCAGACCCCTTCCTCCCACCCTCTCTCATTCCTTTTTCCAGAAGCCTATTCTGCTTGGGGCTAGCGGTGGGCTTGGGATGACAGGGTGATGAATAAAGGCAGAATCGCTTTCTTCTAGGGATGGCGGGCAGACCGTACCCAGACCGCAGCCCAGCCTGGTAGGTGCCTTGTGGAGGGTGGGGAGCTGTGAGGTCTCAGCGGGGAGGGGGACCTGCCATCCGATGACCACGTTTCACAGGCAGAGCAGCAGGCCTAGCCGGTGAGAGAGGGGATGAGCGTGGGCTCAGCCCTGGGCCTCCAGGCTCCTGGTCCAGAGCTCCTTCCTTGGCAAAACCACTTCATCTGGGCATGTGTTTCATATTGGTGGGTGGTTATGGAGTGCACGCTCCATGCACAACACTCTTCTATACACGGACCTTCCGCCTTCCTTCTGAGCCCTGGTTCTGACTCGGCAAGCCTCGGGCTGCTTGTCTATAGAGCAGGGAAGCAGCCAACAGGACAACGTAGACCCTAGTGCACCACGGGAAAAGCTGTGCAAGGGCAGTGGGTGACTAGGCTTTCTGGGCTCTGCCTGTTCCTCCCAGGAAGGTACTTCTGGTGAATGTTCCAGTTAGCTGAGCTTTCCCACCACATGTTTGCGGTTAATGGAGCCCAGTTCTTGAAACCAGGGCTCGTCAGGACTGCAAGGCTCCTAAAGACCATTTTGTCCCATTTAAGGAAACAGACCTAGAAGGGGGTGTGTGGCCTGGGTCACATTGGGCCTGGGGCTTTACTGACTGCCTGCAGGGATAGAGCCCTCTGGGTACCACTTCTGCTCCCGGGAGGGCCGTGTTGGGGGCAGGGGCCTGTGGCAAATCAGACATCAGGGTTACCACCGCTTCACGGCGCCCCGGCTTGGCGTCTGCCCCAGCATGGTCCCGTCTCTGGTGTGGGTCTTAGGGCGAGTCTCTTCTCTCCCCACAGATCTGTCTCCTCATCTCTGCAACCAGAGCCTTGGAAAAGACCTCTAGGATCTTTACAATCTCTAATTTGTTTTTGGAGGTATTCCTGATATATGGATCTGAGCCCCAAGTAGTATTTACTATTATAAGAGCTAACATTTAATGTGCTCTCATGCTGTGTCAGACCCAGCCCAGAGCACTTTCTTTGCAGTTATCTCCTGTGATCCCAAGACCCTCTTAGGTAAGAAGGCTCCCATGGGACCGGTGAGGAGGAGCCGGTGCTCCGACCTCCGTCTTAGCCACTTCTCAGCCAGTGTCACAAGGGCTGGAACAAGAGGGATTTTTCTGGAGGTGCCGCTGCAGGGCGGTACTGGGCCCCACTATGAGGACATATGCTCTGGGACGCTGTCATGGGTCCAGGAGGCCGCCTCTGCCTGGAGATGTCCCCCACCACCATGCACTGTGGCCAGGCTCAGCCACCCGCTGTCAAATGGATGCCACTCGGGCGCTGGAGGGAGTGGAGGTCATCTCGATGTCTTGCAGGTGAGGAGAGCTACCTGGAAAGAGTACCTGGTAAGTGATAGCATGTTGAGTGACTTGCCCAAGGCCCCATGGCTAGCCGGTGCCCTATTGGGACTCACCCAGTCTCCTGACTTCCAGGCTGTGCTGGTTCTCCTGCAGTCCGTGTTTATGGGAAAAACATCATTTCCAAAGGCTCACTGTTTCCTGGGCATGGACTCGGGAAGCCCCCACCTTGTTCCCTGCCGCCCCAACACCATCCCGCTGTGCAGTGCAGACTACCGGTTAAATTCTTATTTAAGGGAAATCGATTCCCCACAAATAAAACAACTGTCCTATCTTCCTTTGTGCTCACCCCACTGCTCCAGGGTTGAAAGGCAGCAAAAACAAGTAAATGACTCAGTGCTTAGCCAAGCAGATCAGAAGGTGGCTCAAGGTCAGAGGAAGCCTTAGTGATGCTGCCGAGGCAACTTTGCCCGCTAATGACCCGGTGCTGCAGAGAGCAGAGAGCCTTCGGGCCCTCCCCTCCGCTGAGTGGGGTAGGAGGAGGGGGCCGCGCCGTCTGCCAGGTGAGGGAGGGCACAGGGCGGGCTTCAGCCAGGACGTCAACAAGGAATTATTGAGCGGTCACGTTGTGCTGGGGCATCACGCAGGGTCCCGGGGACCAATGATCGCACTCTAGCCCCTGCTCGCCTGAGCCCACTGGCTACACAGGAGCTGTCCTGGGAGTTGGCAAGTCTGGGCTTGGGGACAGTTATCAGGGGAAGAGGACAGGGCATGCCAGAGTTACTGCCAAAGCAGCGGCTGCTTCTCAGGCCTGGTCCCTGACATTAACGTGGCAAGTGACAGGGTTGGTGTCACCATGCTTTCGAGCCCTCTTCTCCTTTGTTTCCTAACCAACCACCCTCCCCTGACGTTGCTCTTGTTTCTGAATGTTCCTTCTCAGGCCCCTTTGTTGATTCACCTCCAGTGAGGCTTCCTCGGGCTCTCTTCTCTCAGCAGGTGTGCTCCTGCAGAGATCTCATCTCTTCACAACCTGTCTGTCCTACCCCTGGGTCTCAGCCCTCTCGCCTGCCGGTGGGTCCTCCCTCCGCACCCCTGTGCCTGCCCTGCATCTCCAACCTCATTGTGGCCTCGATGGGCATGGTTGAAAGGACAACCTGGCTCCAAGTTACCTCTTACTAGTTACTAGCTGGATGATCCCGGGGGGCTGCCGAGGTCCCTGGAGGCTCTGATGCCCTGTCTGAGGGGCAAGGCCAGGACACCAGCCTCTCCGGCTGGCCCGAGGGTCAAGTGAAGTCGGGTCGCACAGTGCCTAGCATAGAGCATGGCTCAAACCAGACACTCAGCGCAGCTTCTCCTGCCCCCACCTTTCCCCGCGCTCCCCCAGAAGCCTGGGCCACCCTAGGTGCTTCCTTCTCTTCCACCTTCAAAGTCAGCATGACTGCGGGGGAACAGCACCCCGCCACGCCTGCCGTTCAGGGGCTGCCGCCAGGTGAGGGGTCTGGCTTGAAATTCAGACTGGCGTCTTAGGTGAGAAAAGAGTAAAAGTAAAAATCTGGTGTACAACCCAACTTCTGCACTTTCTATAAATAAGAATATAAAATAAAATCCACTATTAAACTGGCAACCAAAAATTAGTTGGAATCTAAAACATTTATGAGCTCTTTTTTGGCCTTGATACTATCAGATTTCTTTTTCTTTTTATTTTTAATTGGGATAAAATACACAAGACATCGAATTTACCATTTTAGCCATTTTTAAGTGTACGGTCCAGTAGTGTAAGTATGTTCACACTGTTTTGCGACCAATCTCCAGAATACTTTCATGTCACAGAACAACAAAGGACAACCCCCACTTCCCGTCCTCCAGCCCCTTGGCAAGCAGTGTTCTGCTTTCAATCTCTGAATTTTACTATTCTAGGTACTTCGTATAAGTGGAATCCTATGCTATCTGTCTCTTTGTGACTGGTTTTTTCACAGAGAATCATTTAGGTAGGTACAAGCTGTTCTCAAATGACATTAACTGTTTGCAGGGTCTCTGTAATAGAATTCT
Organism: Spilogale gracilis; assembly: GCA_004023965.1. NCBI lineage: Eukaryota > Metazoa > Chordata > Mammalia > Carnivora > Mephitidae > Spilogale > Spilogale gracilis. The sequence goes on along the minus strand of PITA01021020.1, from coordinate 7,464 downwards.
TTATCTTAAAGATTTTATTTATTTATCTGATGGAGAGAAACACAGCTAGAGAGAAAACACAAGCACGGGGAGTGAGAGAGGGAGAAGCGGGCTTCCCGGCGAGCATGGAGCCTGATGTGGGGCACAAACCCGGGACTCTGGGATCATGACCTGAGCCAAAGGCAGATGCTTAACAACTGAGCCACCCAGGCGCCCCGGGTGGATTCTGATCTTCCTTTTTGTCTGGAGCACTTGTCCTGGGCCCTTGGTCTGTTCCTGGCTTCTGATGATGTTGATGCCTTTGCTGAGACTCAGAGCAGACCTGGTCTGCTTGGCTGGCTGGGTTTAGCTGTCTTGGGAGGCAGCAGCTCTGCCCATCTTTCTTAAGTCTTTAGATATTTTCCCCAGCATAGTCTCTTCTGTGAGCAACCCACCCCCTGCCACCCCCCCTTTTTTTTCCATTTCAAAAAATGAGGGAGAAGGAGAGCAAGAAAGAAATATACACTTTAGTCAGTGATTTAGCTCTTGGCACAAAAGCCAGAAATCAGTGACTGTCTTTCTTTCCATTCGGGGGATGGTTCCCTTGGCAACCAAGTAACTCATTTCCTTCAACAAAATAACTTGCTCAGCTTTGGGGTAAAAGTTTTATTTCCTCTGGAACTGTGATTCTCAGCCTTGTGTGCACATTACAATCTCTTGGGGATCTTTATAAAATAACCTCTCCTCCCCAACCACGTCCTCACCCTCCCAGAGAGTCTGATTCGGTTGGCTCAGGGATAAGGCCTCCTATCTTCTGTGACTCTTCAGCACAGCGGTTAAGAGTCATTGCCCTAAGGCAGAGGGGCCCACGTTGGCTGCCCTTTGGAGTCATCAGGGAGCTTTGAGAAATGCCTGGATGCCACCTGCCCCCCACCCTGAGGCTTTGCTCCAGCTGGTTGGAGGTATGATCGAGGTCTTAGAGTCTTTCGAGCTCTCCTGATGATTCTAACACGCAGGCAGCGTTGAGAACCGCTACTCTAGAGCAGCAGTTCTTGAGCTTGAATTGGAGTCCAAGTCCAAATCACCCGGAGATCTCGGGGGGCTCCTGGGCCCCACCCTGTGGTCTCTGATATGGGTGAGGCGGCCTGCGGCCTTTCTTAGCCAGCTCCCAAGTGATGGAGGTGCTCATGCCTGGCCACTGCCTTAGAGGATCTTCTAACTAGCTTGACCCCGTTCTCCTACACGTTTTCCCCATTGGGGTTTGGGAAAAGCTGATTCAAGCCTGAGGCTTTGTAAAGGTACCAAATAGCTTTTCTTTTTCCGAATATTTTAAACATTGAAACAAACATTAAGAAATAGTTTTAAAGCAAAGTTCCATAGATTTCTTCTCCCAGGTTAGAAGGTTCAGAGTGTGCCTGAATTGAGAATTTATTTGTGCCTGGGATTAGGATGCATTTGTGATCAGAGCTAAGAGGTTGATGTCTCTGGAGCTGGGGATCACCAACCTGTGACCAGGAAAGGTCATTTTATGACTGGTGCTGGAGTGGGAGGGGTCGTGCCCAACACTGCACTCTAAGCACAAAGCATTCCTGGGCCCTGGGGGGTGAAAGATGGGCTCTGGCGGTCTGTCCCAGCCCCCACGGCACCCACAGAAAACAAAGAGGAAGGTAGTGATGAGGAGAAGTCCTACAGAAATGGCCTGTGTGGCCCAGGGACTAGGGGTCCCTTACCATTCATTATGCTCTTCCTTCCTTCTCCACCTTCTCTGGAAAAGGCTCCAGTTGAAATCAACTGTGGTATCCAGATCCTGCCTCCGTCTCTCCTTCCTCCGATGGGAGGCAAGTCCCCTGCCCCTTCCCTCTTCAGACGCCCCCAACCATGTGGTCCCAGTGAGAACTTTATCCACATGGCAGCTCAGAATCCTGCACTCAACTGCAAAGTTTACAGGATGCCCTGAACCCCCTGAAGACTTGTTAGGGGAGAATATGGTCATCATCTTACCGAAACAAGGTCAAAGCACACCTCACTTCCCAGGACCACTTACCCAAGCAAGCTCACTCAGCCCTTAGGTTGCTGGGGACTCAGATGAAGGAAAATTAATTCTGATCCCCTGAAATAGATGCTATCAAGGTGTGTATTAAAGACCAAACATTTTGCTAACCCCAGATCCCTCGTGGTGTTCACTTAATTTAAAATTCAATTCTAGGGAACCTGATTCTGGTTTCTCATAATAAAGTGAACGAAGAGAATGACAACAGGTGCTAGACCCAGCAAGCAGTGGTGGCTAATAGCCTGACAGCAATGCATTAAAAAGACGAAATGATACATCTCAGAAAACACCAGTGATCTGAGGCCACTTAGTGGAAGGGCAGATACATTGTCACAACCCCAGGGGCAACGAAGCACTTTCGGTCTGCTTACCCTGTGACATCTGTAACCACACAGGGGTGCAGAAACAAACCGCTTCAAAGCTTAGCCCCCCGGGAATCTTGAAGTCCAGGTAGGTGCAATAGTTCATTATCTGATAACAGCATACCTGAGTTGAGCAAAGTCACTCCTTTAGACTCACGTGTTCCCTCCGACATTTGCTACCGCTTCCCCAAGAAAAAAAAAAAAGGCAAGGAGAAGGCGGGGGATGCCCTGCCCCTCGAAGGGAACTGCAGCGTGGTGGGTGGAGGTGGAGGCAAGGAATTCTCTTTCTGCATCTCTGCTCCCACCTAAGGTGACTATGTCTTGTCGGCACCTGGGCAGGCTCTGCAATGACCTGGCCTGGATTTATCTGTGAATTTATGAGCCTGAATGACCCTCCCGCCTCCAGGACCTGCCCCTGCACCCCCCCCCCCCAGGTTTCTACCTCCCAAACACCTCTTCATCGATTTCTCACCAGGATTGGCAGTGTTCCTCTGAGAAGGCTGGGGCAGTTAGGGGCGTCCCTACTTGCCTGAGCCCAGAAAGATGTGGGGGGCATCTCACAGGGCACATGGGGTTGGCAGTGGGGTTCTGGTGCTGGGTGCCCAAGCTTTCTGAGCAGTGAGAGGGGCCCCTGCTCTAGCCTCTGGGGCTTCTCTGCTTTCTTCCCTCTGAGGGGGCCAGGCTGCTGGGGTCTGGTCCAGGCCTGGGCTGCACCCCATGCCTCACGGCCTGCCCGGGTCTGGGGAGGGCCCTCTTTGGTATTCATTCCTCTCTAGGTCCTGCACTAGACCCAGAACACTCCGTGGCTGTACCCGGGGGGCCGGGAGTAGAGGCAGCTGCCCTGGGCAGGGAGTCACCAAAAGGCATAGGCCTGAGCGAAGTGGGATTGCATCAGACCCAGTGATCCAGCCCCTGGTGCTGCAGCTGTGTGGGAGCAGGCTGAGGGGGGTGGTCCCAAACGGGGACCAGCCCAGCCAGGAGCCAGCTCTCCTGTGCCTTTCTTCAGCAGGACCCTTGATGCTCACTGTGGCTGCCTTCCCTGAGCATGCCCTTCTACCCCAGGTTCCCAGGTTGCTTTGGGGACAGCTGGTCCTCCCTGGGGCTCCCACACTTTTGCATCAATGTTTCAGGGATGCAACAGGGTCTTCTTGGTAGACTGCACAATTTCCTTTCTGGACCCAACCGCCCTCCCTTTAGAAAGCCGTAACTCTTTTAAGCCGCATTGTTTGAACTGAAATATATGCATTATGTATTATTTCTTTTTTAAACAACACTTTAAATGAGCATACACTGGGTTATTTAGTGTTACAGTTTGGAGTCAGTCCGCCGCCACCTTGCTCCCCAGATGAAGCCAGGACAGACCATGGAGGTCAGCAGAGGAGCAGTGGGAACGTGTTGCCCTGCAGCTGTGTTCTCCCTTGTGCTCCCTGCCCTTGCAGGCGCGTGCTCCCGGGTGCTCCCTGCCTCGGATGCTGTGCGGGGCTTTAGCCTGGCTCCAGATCAGTTTACAGGAAGCCTTGCCTCGGGCCCCCATGAAGGCAGAGGAGTTTGTCCTGGAGGGCCTGGTGGCACCGACTCAACCCCGAGTGGCCTACTGCTTGGGAAAACAAAGTGGCCACGTGGCCATGACCTCCGGCTGCTCCCTGTCCCCACCTCCCACGCAGCTCTCCTGCTGTCCTCCCTCAGGAGCCAAGTCACACTGCGTCATGCCCCAGAGAGCCTTTCCCACTTCAGGAGAAAGGGGAGACCAGGGGTCATTTGTTGGGACACTGGAACTGGTGATCTGAGTGAAACTGGATGGTAAAGAAAAACCACCGGCTCTGGCTCTCCTCGCTCCTCCCCCGGCTGCCCTGATGACCACGGAGAGAAGCGCCCTGCACCGTTGGAGGAGCCGGGGAGCAGGGGCTGCAGCCCTCCCTTTCTCTTCACGCAGCCCGTGCTCGGGAACGGGGTCCACACGCACCCTGTAGCCCACTGCTGGCAGTGTGCGGTTGTTGCCGATTGATTCGGGTGTGATGATGGATCTCTCCTCAGTACACTTCATATCTATCATTGTGCTTGAAAGGCCCTCCATTTCCACACAATAAAACTGGCTAGATAGTCCATCCAGCAAAGGCTTTTTGACCGTGGCTGTGCGTGTGTTTGGGGATGGGGCTCTGGTGGCACAGCCCCATGGGAGGAGGCTCCTGGGGCTTGCGAGGGCCTCCTGGAAACCCTGGGCACATGTCTGGGCGGACTGGGGTGGAGTCCGCATGAGACTTGTCTGTGTCTGAGCAGGGGAGGTATGAGCTCACAGGAAGGGCTCGGACACTAGATCCAGACCAAGTCAGGTACAGTGCCGAAATGACAATCTCCAGGACACAGGAGGACATGGAGAGGGGAGCCCAGGCTAAGTCAGAGGAAGGAGAGTCCAGGAGGGCTGGAGGTCTGCGGGAGCAGGGGGTGCTTCAGGTGGGCTCGGACCTGGAAGCTATGCAAACCTAACTGCTTTCCAAGCAAGGTCACTGTCAGGGTCTAGAGTCACATCAAAAGGCACCTGAGCACCAGTTACCTTCTTATAAACATTTTTAAAAAGTTCTTTCCATGCCAGTCTCCATGAGTTCATGCACAAACAGCCTGACCGGGGCTAGGCTGTAGAAAAGACTCTCCAAATCTGCAACTTGGGGAAGTCCAAAGCCTTCCCTGTGCTCTCCTATTGGAGAAGACGATGTGCAAACACCCAGAGCCTGGTGTGCTCACCATACCTCTGCCTTCAGACTCCTGCTTCTCAGCGAGTTTTGGTTTTCTATTCCTTAACCAGCCAGGTACTTGATGCAGACCATTTCTTCATATCAATGATCGGATTAGGCATCTCAGGAGGGGAGGGGAAAGGGATGGAAGCCACTTCCAAACATGCAACCACAAATGGCCAGCCTCCTGGTGTGGACATACCTACCGGACCACCTCAGCCTCAGCCTGCCTCTCTGGCCCCTCCTCTTCCTGACCCTTCTGTGGCTGCCAGTCCCCAGCTCCCCAACTCCCTCCAGTGGAGGACATATCTCTGTGACTTGGTCTCCTACTGAGCCTGGGTCCCAGCTCACCTTTTACCTTCCTCCTAATGAGAATGGATGGATGCCAGCTGCAAAATGTTTGAACGTTTCTTATTATAAATGTAAAATACCACACATTCAAGCAAGAAACTGTGGAATTTAAGGATGCTGAGACCTGAGTACTGTATTCTAATCTATCATTGGAAGAAACAAATCCGGGGGTCAGGGAAACAGGAGTTCAATATGTGTTTTTGAATGAATGAATGTATGTATCCGTAAGCTGGGGATGGAAGTTGAATGTAGTTCATTTATTTATTTAATAAACACTTTTCAGAGGCTCATGATCTGATTTAAGTAAAATCCCTCAGTGGCTCTAAGCTTAGTGGTTTGGAGGGGCAGAAGTGGTTGAAGGCAAGGTTTTTCTATACTCCAGGGAGTCGACAATGGCTGTGGGAACTAATGTTTCCGTGAAACAGGAAAAACCACCAGCTCTGGCTCTCCTCGCTCCTCCCCTGGCTGCCCTGATGACCACGGAGAGAAGCGCCCTCTCTCTCACAACACTGCATCACCTGTCCTGTTTCCAGAATAGGAGCTGGGTCATTTGGAGATCGCAGACTAGCTGGTTATCTTGGCTGAGAGACTTGGGACACATGGTGGTGGGGAGCCGCAGGTGGGGACCAGAGAGCTTCCCGGACACGCACGCAAATTGTTCATACTTACATGTGCTCTCTATACCCCACTCGTCCCATCGCACACAGTTGGAATGGGCTTATTCCTTAACATCACTTGAAGGCCACATTCATACTCTAGGAGGTACCAGGGAAATCATGACTTCCTTGAAAGGGAGCACAGGCTGGTGGAAGGGAGAAGGATGGAGGTAGATTGAATTACGGGTTCCCATTCTTCACCCCTTGCTCTGTCCACACCCTTTGCTATGAAATGTTACAGCCCTTGTCTCTGGACTCAGCCACGTGTGTTGTCCTGCACAGCCAAAGGGTGATAGCGGATGGGATGCGAGCGGAGGGCTCAGAGGTGCTGACAGTGCCAGAGCCATTCCCTTGCCCTTCCACCCCCGCTATGAGAAGAGCCCAGAGGGAACCCCCACAGACAGAGCTTTCCCCAGCCGATTCAGCCAGTCCTGCAGCTTGCACGGAGCAGCCAGCTGAGCCCAGGGTCAGCGAGCCACCCCAACCAAACTCCAGAAACGTGAGACGTGAGACAGAATGCTTACACCACTGAGTGTTTTGTGGTTGCGTGTTTTGGAGCGATGGCTGGCTGATACCGAAACACATTGGACAGCTCTCACGCCAGAGTGAACTAAGGTTTGCAGAAGGAAGGCACTAGGGATGTCTTCAGTTGAACTAGTGTTAACTCCCCTAAGTGGGAGGTTGGGTCTGATTACAGAGCACCTCCAATGTCAACTAGAGGGGCTAGAATTCGAGTCAGGGACATGTGGGATTCTTTTGGCAATGTAGCATCTGAGGGCCCTTCTAAAGTTTGGGGAGAGGACAGCTTCCGACGTAAGAGTTGAAAACGCCAAATACTCACTTTCCCAGACTCCTTTGCAGCAAGGTGCAAGCACGTGACTTAGGCTCAGCCAATCAGATGTACAAGCCCCAGACTCCGCATTGGCGGAAGGCTAAGGCTGTTCTGGCGAGAGGCGCCCACAGGGGCCTTAGAGGCCAGTGCCCAAGTTGGTACAAACCGCATGCCCAGGTTCAGTATTGGGGGCACCAGAGGTCTCTCCAGGTCAGTACAATTCCAGGCCTTCTTTCCAGGATGCAGCCCATAAGACCGCTTGGAAATTCTGAGATCCCCTTCCCCCAACACTAACTTTTCAAAAGATAACTTTTCTGCTTCAACTCGCCAGTGTTCGCTTCGGCTGCTTGCAGTCTAGAATCTTGGCTGGCAAATCTGTTTGTGCTGAGGTGTAAGGGAAGGTTTTTGAAATGAGAAGTGACAAGACCAAAGGCAAGCTTCGGGAGAATCCATTCAGCTGTAGGAGGAAGCACTCAAGAAGGAACGAGGCTGGGGCAATGAGTTCAGTGTGTGTGTGTGTGTGTGT
>PITA01021019.1:0-33637 GCA_004023965.1 Spilogale gracilis | reverse complement strand
ACGCTCAAGAGAGACCACTTCACAAGAGTCACCCGGCCTCCCCACCCAGCAGGAGGCTGGTTATGGGGCTGTCCCCACCCCAGGCCCCGCCCCCCCGGGCCGCACCTGGAGTCATCTGTCCAGTCAATGCACGTCGTCTCATCGTAGGGCCCGAAGTAGGTTTTGTCCAGGACAAAGGCGTTGAATTCCCGCTTCCTCCCAGGGGCGTGGTACATCTGTGCGATATTGCCTTTCGTGACAACGAACTTCCTGCCGCAGAAACGGGGGCCATCAGGACCCACACCCACGGAGTCCTGAGACCTGCACAGGGCTTCTGAGGACTGCGCCCCTGCCCTGAGCAGCTTCCTATGAGAGACGAACGCGGGGGCCCGCCTCTCGAGAGCTCCCGACCCCGTCTTCTCCCACAGGGACCCTGACCCCCGCCGCCCACTGCCCTGCCACCCTGGGGGACAGTGGCCAAGGCCAAGCCACACTCAGACAGCCCTGGGGGAGCTGGAAGGACAACAGAGGCTCCCCGTGATGGGTGCGGACGGGTGGCCACTGCCTTCTAAGGGGTTTCTGAGGCTGGACGTGGAGTGGGGGCTCACGGCTGCGACCCCGAGCCATCCCTGCACAGCACATCCAGGTAATCGAGGCCTGAGCAACCCGGATCAAGCCCTCTCTCCTGGGGCCAGGACCCTGTCCACACACATCTTCCTCACTATGGACCCCGAACCTGGGGGATCAGTGCCACTCAGAGCCCGGGGCTCCTTTGTGGCTCTGCTGGCTGGAGGCCGCAAGACCCTCTGACGCCCACGACTGTTCTGGAAGCGGTTCTGGTGGAGACGCTTTGGAACCTCCCACTCAAGACGGGAGCCCCAGCCCTGGGGGAGCGGGAGCATGGGCTGTGGCCGCGCAGCCCTGCAGGAGCCCGCACGCTGAGGCCTCCGGCCCCGCCCCTCGTGGAGTGTGGATGCACTCGCGCCAAGCCCGGGCCCCTACCTGCCATCAGGAGAGAAAGACACGCTGTGAACCGAGCCCTTGAAGTGGAAGTGGTGGAGCACGGACCTGCAGACCAGGCTGACCAGCAGCGCGTCCCCCCCTGCAGGAAGGGGGGCAGCAAGTGGGTGGCTGCCCCAGACAGGACAGCCACAGCCCGTCGGCACACCCGTGGCCCCCGCATGCCCGCACCCCGAAGTCCACAAGGGCCCCAGGCACGGAAACACCTGGGGGAGAGGCCTGGGGGGGCCTGTGGGTGCTCACCTTCATCGACGATGATGGCCAGGCGACCGTCTGGGGACAGCCCTACGCACCTGACATTGTACCGCGTAGCCAAGGGCAGAGTGGTGGATTTGTTGCTGAAAGACAAGACCACAGCTGTGCAGCTACCTCAGCCGTGAGCAAGGAAGCGGCAGCCTCAGACCCCCACCCCTCACCCCAGTCCCCGGCCGGCTCCCTGCTGGAGAAGAGGAAGGAGGACCACGTCCCTGGAGGAAATTTGGCAAAGCATATTCAAAACCGAAAAAACGAGCTTTGGTTTGGAAGACCCAGAGGCTCAGTCGGTTGAGCGCCTGACTTGATTCCGGCTCAGGCTGTGACCTCAGGGTCGTGGGATGAGCCCCAGGACAGCCTGTGCACTCCGTGGGGGGTCTGCTTGAGGTTCCCTCTCCTCCTCCCTCTCCCTCTGCCCCTCCCCACGCGCAGGCGCGCTCGTGGGCACAGCCTCTCACACGGACTAGAGAAGGGACGGGGCTGCAGCATCTATTTTGTTTGTAGAAGGGCGGCCCGAGAGGATCCCACAGATGTAATGACGCCCCCACACTGCAACAAGCTGAATGTTCATCGGAAGGAGGGAACCACAGGGTCAGCACAGCCCCGTGAGGCCGTCGTTACGGGACGGGGAGGCGTGCAAGAGCAGGAAAGTAAGCAACACGAGCGACTAGCATCGGTGGGCTTGGACTCTGTGCGAGCGTGTGTGGGCGCGACGCCCGCCGGCCCAGGGTGCCCCACCCCGGGCACTGCTCTCGGGGGCTTCGGGAAGTAAGTCCGGAGAGGACAGGGACCATCGTCCCGCCGCACAGACGCGCAGGCGGAGCCGGCAGAGCCGGACACTAGTCCAGGCATCCTGGGTGACAGGAGGGTCCCACCCGGGCCATGTGACTCTGGGAAGGGGTGACAACCATTCAGGACTCCTTCCCCTTGAGGAGAAAGGAACAGAGCTACACGCCCGTCCGGGAGCAGGAGAGCGAACCTGGCAGGCAGAGCTGGGTGCTGGCCCAGCGGGGGGTCCGGGGTGGCCTGCAGACCCAGCACCCAGTGACCAAGACCGCAGGGCTTAGCGGAGAGACTAGAGCAAAGCACTCGCTGTCATAGCTCCGGGCCGCCCTAAGTAATGGGGGGATGGGGAGGGGCGCACTAGGAAGGGGAAGGGGAGGCAGACACGCTGTTTTTGCCCGCACACTCTAACGCTGCTGTTAAAGTCATTTTAACACGCCTACTTTTTAAGGTCAAACACAGTGACTCTATTTCCCACAGGGCTGATGAGTGAATTCCCGTCACACGTAAAATTCAGATTTCCACATCGATACACTGTCCCCAGCAAATTTGAAAACTGAAAAAGAAAGAAGCCATCTCAGTACAATGAAAGCCCAAAACGTCTCCGCTCCTGGAAAGGCTCCGTGAGGCCTCTGGTCCAGGGGGTGGCACAGAGCCCCCCAACCCCCCAGGCCCCCGGCTGTTCGTGGGGCCCCTCCTGGGACACTTCCTGGCACCGATGCGGCCCAGCCAGGAGCGAGAGGCGGGAAGGGGAAGTGAGCCCCGTCCCCAGGGGCACCGGGCCCCCAAAGAAGAGGGTGAGGGCCACTGTGAGCGACGGGAGGGCCTCCACACACAGAAGGGGGCCCGCGGAGAGGACCGAGCCCGGCGGGGAGCCGGACACGCGAGGGTCAGGCCGGGCCGGCGTCCACCCCGAGCGCCCCCGCGTGCAGCCGCGCCGCGCGCCACCCGCTGCCCACCGGGCCGGGGCTCCGTGCTTTCCCGCCCACCTCTCCGCCCCACCCCGGCCCGGCTCTCCCGACCCGCGTCCGCTCCCCGACCCCCGACTGCGCGCGCGCTCACCCGGTAGGCGAACTTCATCGCGGCCGCCGCACGTGCGCTCCCGCGCAGCCGCCGCGCCCCGCCGCCGGCCCCAAGCACGCACTTCCGGGGCTAGCCGCCGTGCTGCACCACAGCGCCCCCGGGAGACCCGGAGGGGCGGTGCCCCGGAAAGCGGAAGCCAGCCATCAAGCCACGCATGCCCACGCTTCCTCCAGCCCGAGGACCCCGCCCCCGCCGCGCCCCGAGGCGGAGCCCAGCCCGCAGACCACGCCCCCGCCGCGCCCCGAGGCGGAGCCCAGCCCGCAGACCACGCCCCCCGAGGCGGAACCCAGCCCGAGGACCCCGCCCCCTCCGCGACCCAAGGCGGAGCCGTAGCCGGGGCCGCGCACCTGCCTGAGCCAGCAAGGCTGGGGCTCCGGGCCGGCTCAGGTGAAGGTTCAAGTCCTGAGTGGGCGAGGCACTCCGACTCCACCTTCACTTGACAGCTGTGCATTATGAAAAGAGGGAACCCCAAAACCAGGAGACGCCGAAGAAGCTGAAGAAACCGTATTCGCGATGCTAGGAACGTCACGAGGGCAGTTAAGCGGTCAGACGTTAGGCTGACAGCGATGTCCACAAAAAAAACACCCCAAAGTCTAAAAGGCTCAAAACAACTGTCTTTGTTCCCGTGGGCTGCTGGGTGATGCAAACAATCCCTACTGCTCCCCACAAGGAAATAATCTGTGCTACCAGCCGGGAACAAGGGTGAGGGAGAGGACTAGAAAGTTCTTTCCACACTCAACTCTCAGGCTCCTCAGCAAAAGAATGAAGTTCGAAACAGCAATTTTCTTCTTAAAACGTGTATTTTCAGAATTATAATGCTTACATTTTAAACAGTCTTAATACAATGGTTTTAGTCTAACAATATATTACAGAATAATGTGAAAAATGACTCTCATAGTAAACCATGAGAATGGAGTAGCTGCAGTCACCCACTTGTCACCTTTTCCAGCCACAGAATCCCAGCAAGTCCTAAGGACGACGCTTTCAGGTCTTCTGACATATGGGGTGAATAAAGTTAGAGAGAGGGGCATGTTCATAAAAACTCAAATTCCAAAATCATGGATTTATTTTAAAGATCACAGCTGGCAGCAAAACATTTAGATCAGCGTAGTTTGCTCTTTAAAATGTGGTGTAACTTCTCATTTGATGTACACATCTGGAGTGTTTCCTTAATCTGACTTTGTAACTCAACCTTTTAAACACTAAAGAAAAACCGAACAGAAGCCTGTGTGTATTGTCCCTGCTGCCTACGGGCTATCAGCCAAGACTTAGCCCAGAATCCAACCCACATCAGGCTGTGCTGACAATGGACTGGAGGTAAAAGTCATTTTCAGATTAAACACAACAATTTCCACATTAGCATCAGAAGTTATAATTTTTCCAATCATAGGAAACCCCATGAAATTCACCAAAATTATAACTTACATCCTTTTCCATTTGCTAGTATTTACATGTTCCACAGTATGTGTAAAACGGCTGCATATTCTGCTTTTTAGATGCACATTCAAGATCTGGTTTCACAATTAGTTAACAGCTGCTACATCTTTATTAACAAAACCAGCTTTTCTCAAACACATAAGCCTTATTTTATTTTAGACACAACAAAAAGCCACATACTGCATGAAGAAAAAAAAGATAAAGTTTTAGGTAACATTTTTTCATTTGTGTACAATAAAACAAAACAAAAATAGAGGCACTCGCGTAACTTAGACTGCAAAAGATCTTTTGGGTAATGGGGGGGGGTGGCTGGAGGGGGAGGTACCAAGCCAGCAAATTTGATTTTACACAAATTGAAAACAGTAAGAAACCACCATGAACATTTTGGATATCTCCCATTTTTTCCTAAGTATATTATATAACTAGAGAATTTCATCTGGGATTAGAACCCAGACACACAAAAAAGATCAAACAAATAAGGTAACCATCGAATCATGAACCCCTTTTCCAGAGGGTGAGAGGGAAAGCCACATTATACAGTGTGAGGCTTTTGTGGCAGAATCAAATCTCAAAGGTCTCTTCAGTCAAAGGGCTTGGCAGACGTGGAAGGCAATCATCAATTTTTACAACAAAACAAACTTATTTTAGAAACCCTAAACTATCTATCATTTAGATTCTGAAGTTCTAATTTGCCTAACTAGTTAACCAAGTTTATTAGTTTTAAAGTGCACCTAAGGAAGATAATTTTCTGAAAAGCTTAATTAAACACACCAATATTGATCTTCTTTACACATTTCCAATTTCTGTAAATGAAAAAGACACGGGGCGGGGTGAGGGAATCACACCACCTTATTTGTTGAATGAGTGAAAAGACGACATACAGAAGCATGGACACACTGCTCTGCTCCGTGTAACCCGAGCCGTCCTCCGGCGCCCTGCTCCCCGCCACGCCAGCCTCTCCCCGACAAGGTGACCGGCAGGACCGGTGGCAGCAGCGGCCACCAAGGCCCCTTTCCCCTGGGACTCACATGCCTGACTTCGGCCATTCCCACGGGCCGCACCCCCTGCGGGACCTCTTGCCACCGTCAGCTCGATTCCAAGCACACTTTCCCAGGGAAGTAAGAGTTCTCTATGTCCTATGTACAAAAATACATGGCTCTGGAGAGCGGGAAAAGGGTTCATACAGCCAGCACGTATTTACAAGCTGTGACTCTCGCACCAGTAAAAACAAACATACATTTACTTTGTCCTTGATTTTTGGTGCGACTTATACATAAACATTACATCAGTTAGTCTGTACTTTGAAAAATAACAAATCAACCATATGTACAATTAAATTTACAACCGAAAGCAAATTAACCCATTGGTATGCTATGACTGCAATTCTAGTGGACCAGCAGAGAATATCCCAAGGCTTTCGTCCTTCCCACAACCAAACTTGAAGCACACTGAGAGGGCTCCCCCCACCCAGTCTCCCCTGAAATGGAGCCTCTTAACCTCTAGGACTTAAGGTGCAGAAGAAACGTATTCATTATACAGTGACAATGACATGTCAAGACTTTAAAGGTGAGAAGAAAGCAACGTATCAACCCCCACATATATAATGATAATTAAAATAAATACATATTTCATTTCAAGTGCATACTGACATTCGGTCAACATCATGGGGAAGAGGGGTTCTGGAAACATTTCTTCCTAAACTATTTCAATGCCAAACTGTCCCTTAGGCCCTGGCGGGCTCCTCCCGAAGTCCCTTCAAGATGGGCCCAGCTAATGGAGGCTCCAGGTCCGCCCAGTGGGCCACCCCGAGGCACAGACGGATGTCTGTTCCCTCCCCACCCAGCCCTCAGCCTCAATGACCTGCCCTAACAGGGTGTTATTCTAGAAACACACTACGCATCTTGGGGGAAAGATGGTGTTTTATCCCCCAGGAGACTCACAAATCCACTTGGTCCGGAATCTAGAGGGCAGCCGTGTGACCAGGAAGGCACACACGTGTGACGACAAAGACGGCAGGGCCTGCCGTGTGTCTCCCTGGAAGGCACACGGACTCCATAAGGAACCAGGAGACGGGGAGACGGGGAGGCGGCCAGATGAGGGGGCAGGGAAGGGGCGACGGAAGGGAGTGGGGCTCTGGGCGGACACCGCAGGACGCCAGCACGGGGACACAGGAGCGGGGGAGGAGAGAGGAACAAGTCATCTTACACCACGGACAACACAAAGATAACGCTGTCACTCAGCCAGCCAGCCGCACGCTGGAATTCTCTGAAGCTTCCGTGGCCGGGCAGAATCACGCGAGTCTGGGTAGCGCGAGAATGTTACGATGGAGAGGGCAACGGAGCCGGGGGCGTGTGCTGACCCGAGGCGCGGTCATGTGACGCTGACTTCGAGAACATGGTCATCTTTGCTGGGGATGACCAGGACCTGCGTGCCCGTGCTGGAGTTGAAGACCTGGCCAGGCGGCAGCGCCTGCAGCCGGGGCATGGGCAAGCCCTTGTGCTCGCCGCTGGAGGCCGAGTGCATGCTGGCCCTGCTCTTGATGCTGCTGCTGTCCAGCTGGTCGTCCACGTGCTTGTCCACCGACAGGCTGTCGTTCTCTATCCAGCTATCTGCAAAACGCACCGCAAGTGAGACACAGGCCGCCGACTCGGGCCCGTTACCCAGCCTGGCGAGCAGCGAGCCGCCCAAGCGGCCTTCAGCACGCCGGGATAAGTGAAGTGCCCCCTTTAAAGAAATGGAGCACATGGGCCCCCGAGGACCGGGGAGGCTTCGGAGTAGGCGCCTATGACTTGCAGCCCCAGAGGCCCCAGACACGCACTGCTGGTCAGCAGCCCGGCGCCACCTCCCCGCGCGGAGCCCTCCCTCCCTCCGACCGAGTGCGCCTCTCCCCTCCACGGGCCCTTACCAGCATCCAGCTGGGAGGAGTGCGCCGAGTGGTGGGGGAGGTACTTAAACAGCCTGACGTCAGGGAGGGGGAGGTAGCCCGCGAAGAGCGGCATCACCTCCATGTGGACGCGGTGAGTGGCCTGCGCGGCCACGGGCATGGAGATGACGCCGGAGCTCTTTCCGCACACCGCCCAGTTGCTGCTGTTGTCGACCACTGAAACAGAAGGAGAGCTCCGGTTGGACCCCAGCAGGGGCAATCCCGAGGCACAACAAAACCAGAGCCACCCACAGTCCCCCTCCAGGGCGTAAACCCCAAACTGGCAACACTCCAGAGCTCACTGTCCTGTAACTGCACTTCTGCAGCAGGTCTGCTGAGACCAGGGGGCACGGAGAGGCACGGGGAGAGTCGCCTTTTTCTCCTTGAGCCGATACATGAACACAGCGGGGTTCCCAACCCCAACTCTGCCCCTCAGACGAGCCTCCCAACGGCATGCACAGAGATGTCCAGAAAGCCCTTCTACCCGCACAGCAGACACTCTTAATATGCGGCACTTATCAGCGCCAGTGATTAAAACGAAACCGCGACGTAATTCAAATACGTAACGGAGCAAGCACTTGGAAGTCGGCAGGCCAGGAGCCCTGTCCTCGACGAGCCGAGGGCCTTGCCAGAGGGGACAGCAGTTCTGTCAAGGGGCCACTGAGTAGGGCCCAGGAGCTCCACGGACAAGAAGCTCCCTGAACAGCAAAAAGGAGCTGCAGAGGGACGGCTTCCCTCAAGGGGGATGGGATCCTCCGGGAACAAGTGGCATCTGGGAGGAAGACCGGAGCAGTTCTCAGAGGGCGGTCCCCGGGGCACCAGGAGGTCCCAGCCCCGCCCTTCTCTCCAGGCTGTGGCACGCACCGGCGGCAGGACCGGAGGCCTGAGGGCGAACCGAGTCCCCACGTGCACAGAGAGGCGTGCCGGGGGCTTCCTTGCCACCACACACTTGAGGACAGAAACTGCTAGTTTCACTCCAGGATGTCCTTTGTGAAGCCGCCGAAATTAAATTGATTAAATCCAATCCTTCAGGAAAGACCTTTTCAAGTTTAACTGTGACGTGAGTACAGGCTCCTGCGAAGCTGCACCCCATGAGAGAGGGCCCCGGCCCCCAGCTCCCCGGGACCGCGCCGGCCGTGCTCTTCCGTCTGGGCTACTGCGCAGAGGTCATCCCGAAAATGAAGGGCGTGAGCCTGTCACTCCAGAGACTTGAACAGCGATACGACCGGAAACCAATCAAGAGCAGCGATCTCGGGAAGCCCGCCTCTGCCGCCGCAGGCCCAGCGGTGTCCCGGGACCCGCGCCACCCTGGCGGGCTCCGTGTGGGCCAGAACCGGGCGCCGGCCTCTGTCCAGTGAACAGCATCCCGCGTGGGCGACCCGCACCCCTCAGGAGCCACGTTTCCCACGTGACCGAGGCACAGCACCACGGAATGACGCCGGGGAAAGGGGCCTCTCACACTACAAGCCAGACTTGAGGACTGGAGGAAATGGAGTATGAAAAGTTCATTCAGTAATTTCAGCTTCCACGCTGTCACTGGCCTGGAAAAAAGTACCACCGGTCGGTGAAATGCCAATGACGAGCAGCCTTTACCAGCTACGGATCGACGTGGCCCAGGAGCGTCCCCTCGTCCTCTGGCCAGAGTCCCCGGCACATCAGCACGGAGGGCGCGGCAGGAGGACAAGCCAGGTGTCAGGGAGAGTCAAAAGAAGGCAAATTCATGTCATTCTTCCAATTTTTTTTTGTCTTGTTTTGTTGTGGAAAACAGTTCTTTTTCAAGCATGAGGTCATGGAATGCAATTACCATGATTTTTAAGTAACTAAAGAAAGAAATCTTTGGCTCCTCAACCATTTCTTGGAGCATAGATGGTCCTGACAGCCCCCCAAACCGAGAGCTAGTCCGGAAGCAGCCCAGGCCCTGGAGGAGGCAGATGGCGTGGGGGTGCCTGCGGGGGGAGCGGGGAGAGTGACGGGTGGAGTTTGGGGGCCGGGGATGAGAGGCGGCCCAGAGGGAAAAGGGCAGGGGCCCGGACTCAGGCCACACAGACCACGGGGCAGCAGAGTTGGGACGCAGTGTTGGGAAGACCCCGAATCACATGCAGAGGGAAGGGCAGCTTTCCCAGCACTGGGCCCAACGGCTGCTTGAGCACCCCCCCAGAAACCAAGTCCAACATCCCACCTGCCTAGAAGCACGCCATATAATAAAACATTCAGATGAGCTTTTTTTGATTCTAGAACATTCTTCAGACAAGGAACACGACACTCTGTGGAGACAGCGTGCAATCCCTTGGCACCGGAGCAGCCCAACGGTTCGGGGAAAGGACGTCCCCAGACCCACCTTCATACATAAGCTTGGTCGAAAAGTACTCGTCAGTTTCGGTCAGCGCTTCGTCCTTGTCCACCTCCAAGAGGTCCGAGAGCCGCGTGATGGACACCTCCAAGGAGCAGAGCGAGCCCGTGCGACAGTGCTCCGTGCCCGAGGGGGGCAGGATCTCAGCTCTCACGTCATATAACGTCTGCGCAGGAAAGGGAGACGGGCACAAGTGTCTCCACGGCTGCCGGAGGCGCTGGCTCAGCCCGGGGAGCTGCTGGCGCGGCCCCCACCGCCTCCTTGCAGGGACCATGCCTGGCAAGGCCCCACCGGGAGCACCCTGGTCTCATTCTCATGCCGCCCTCCCAAGCGCGGACGGCAGCAGCACGCAGGGCCCTCACCCTCCGCGTGCCTATCACCCAGACTCGGGATCATCAACACCTGCCCCACTTGCTCTCTCTCTGTGCAGCGACATGTATCTCTCTGCCCGGGGTACTGAGGGCAATTGCAGAGAGCCCGTGGCCTCACCGCTCTGTGCCTCTGCAAGCGTCCCTAAACACCGGACTTCCGCTTACAGACACGACCCCAGAACCACGAGCTAAGGTCACCCTCCATCCTTGCCACGTGCAGCAGCACAACTACCTCTGGCCAAATGTTCCTTTCGCCACGGTGACCTCTGCACCCGCGGCCACACCCGCTCACACCTGCCCGACCCCCTCACCACCCGGGACAAGCAAGACCCAAGCCTGCCCGGGGGCGGGCGGCCTCACCCACCACACATGCTTGAGGCAGGTCCTCTCTGGAAGGTAAGCGCTCTTTCTTCAAGATCCTGCGAGTGTAGCCCCGCACCTACCTCGCTGGCCCAGCTGTCTGGGGGCAGGGGCAGGGGGTGGCCTGCATACCCCAGTCGCAGGGTCATAAGCAAATGTAAGCTCCCGCAGGGTTCTCCCAATGTGCCCTTGTGGGGGACAGCCCCCCACTCACCCCTGCCCGAGAAGGACCCGAGTCTGCGGCTTCACTCCGCTGCCACCTTTCACGTTCCCACCCCACACCCCCCCCAAAAAAAGAATACGATACCTACAAAAAAATTTTCCACTTGAAATTCATAAGTGTACGGCTTTAAGGGGATGGAGAGCTGTCCCCCCGAAGCCGGGGAGGACCCCACGGAGAACCGGCAGCGCACAGAAGGGGGCGGCTCCCGCGTCCACGTCAGCTCCCACACGAAGAACACGGACTGCTTGCTGTGGATGTGCTGTGAAGAGAGTCGCTGTCGTCGCCCTGCTGCCCCGCGGGAGCCCGCCCGCCCGCCGGCCCCGAGAGGCGGCACCCAGCTGCCTGGGAGGTGTTGATCTTTTGGGGCGTCTGGGCACACAGGGCAAATGGACACTGGAAACAGGAAAGTCAACACCAGCCAGGCAGCCCAAACGCAAGAACTCCTTTACAAAGCTACACCGAAGCGGAGGGTCTCTTCCCAGGGTGTGGACAGGTGTTTAGTCCCAGGCAGAATGGGGGGGGCGGGGGGGCATCCGCACCATCGCCAGGAGGCTCAAGAATAGGCCTATAGTTACACAGCCGGAGCACAAAGCAGGACTGGTCCGACTCTCCTACAAGCCCAAGTACTCTACTGTTTCCTAATCCGTCCAGAACGCTGCTCCCTGCCCAACATGAAACGCGACGCGCGCAGGGCATGGGAAGCTGGGTCTCCCCGCCCTCAGGGACGCCCACAGTGATAAGCGCTGTGGGCTTATCACCAGGGAGTCCGGGCCCTGGGTCGCAAGGCTCCCTCTCCAAACACATGGTGGTTTCCGCAGATGCTTGCGGCCACTCCCGCGTCCCGCGCCTGCTCCCATCCTGCGCTCCGCGGAGGGCCGTCTGCTCCACTCCGGGGAGGCCTACCTGCGGGGACCTGGCGTTCAGCGGCACCAGCCGCAGGTCAGAGCTGCTGTTGCCGTCCACGAGGTCGCCGTCCGACAGCTCAAAGTCAAGTTCCGACAAATTCTGGACACACACTTGGATGTACTTCCTGAAGCAGAAAAGATTATTTTGAAACTTCAACAACTGTATTTAATGTGTTTTGCTTAAGAAGATCGTCTCTGGGGAACCACAGAATGACCCAGCAAAGTAAGAACTAGTCGCTGCCCGCGTTTCTTGTCTCACATGGGAAAGCACCCGTGAAGCCACATCTCCCCTGGCAAGCTACTTCGGAGGAAAAATGGATCAAAGGACGCACTGTCCCTGACCCAGCATTAGGGCACGACCGTAACTGGCTCGCGGTGGTGCGGGCGGAGAGAGGGAGCCCTACCCCGGGGAGACTAACCACAGGGCTCCCATCCGTCCCGGTCACACGGCAAGAGGAGTGGAAAGAGAGCACCCCAACTTCTGTTGAGAAGTGCCAGTGTCTCTAGCCATTAGTGGGTGCAGCCTCCTGCCCATAGTGGGAACGTGCTAGTCTAACGTTCACTCTAAATACAGGTCGGCCGTTTGAGTGACTGATTGATGCAAATATCACCAACAGTGAAGGGAGAGGCCGAACTGCACCCTGAGCCCAGGGGTCGGGCACACGCCATCCCTGGTGCTGGGACAAGCAGACGCTGCCCCCAACGCTGGCGGATGGAGCACAGAGCTCCACCTCCAAACCATCTAGTCCAAAGGCTGAGTCCGACTCGGCTGCAGCTTCTAGAAGCACTGAGTGCTTCTCAACAGGAGGCCATCCTGCCCCTGCGGCAACATCACACAACATCTCAAGATAGAGCTTTGGTTGTCATGACAGGCAAAGGAGGATGGGGAGTGCCACTGGCTTACGATGGGGGAGTCAGGGGGGCTGCTAAACACCCTAGAGTGTGCGGGACAGCCCCCCAGGCCCCACGAACAAGGAACTGTTGGACCCACAGCGTCAGCGGTGCCGAGGCTGAAAAACCCCACCCTAGACGTAACCAGCAGCCGCCGGCAAAGAACAAGGAACACAAACCCACAAGAACACAACCGAATTCAGAACGGTGGGCCCTCTCTCTAGAGGAGAACTGAACAAGGTCAGCAATGGGTCACTGGCTTCAGACACAGGAGGAGAGATGAAAAAGGATCTCGTCCTCAAACGAGGACTCGATTTGGATCCCACATCCTACAAACCAATGGTGCACAGCCATTCCCAAGACCGTGGGGATGCCTGACTGCGTGCACGGTTCCAAGACCGTGGGGATGCCTGACTACGTGCGGAGCTGAGAACCTGCGCGAGCAGACGGCGTCAGGGCCGGGTGAGAAAGCCCGCTCAGCGTCCAGGAGGCCGAGCTCTGAGTGGCAAGGTGTGCACGTGGGACAGCCTGGCCCAGGAGCGGGGCCCCGAGCCCGCCTTTACCGTGTCCCGGCGGACAGAAGCGAGTGTGTGGTCCGGAAGGGCATGCTGAAGGTCAGAGCGATGACGGTGGAGTAGATGGACCACGGGCAGTCAATGGACACCTGAGGAGAAACACGGGGGTGCGCCTTCAGACCCCTCGCCCGACCACAGCCGCCACCACAGCAGCCGCCGGGCCAGAAGTGGCGGCCGATGTCCTAGGCAGGGACGGGAACACAGCCTTACCACGTCTTAGTCAGAAAGTAAACCCCCGTGAATCACGTGCACAAAGGAGAACCGTCAAGCTACGCACACAGACAAGAAAAATCAAAACCAAGTGGCCAGCTGGCTGTGAGACACCCGCACGGTCTCGGAGGCTCTGGAGCAGAGGCCGCGGCCCCGCAGCCCCAGCCCCCCTCGCGCTTCCCACACCCACGGGGCCGCGACCCCAGACGTGTTTTCTAATACTGCAGGGGGTGGTGACAAAGGGCTTTTAGTCGCTCCCGCACGATGATGTGAGCAATCATGAACTATTACAAAATTAAAGGAATTACCCAGTCACTCCACATAACAAGGAATATAGTAACAGAAAGGCGAGCTGTGTGGGGGCGGAGCGTGGGCACAGCCACTAACTCCCCTAAGGACACAGGCCACGCCTCCAGCCTCCTTCCATGTCCCCCGCAGAAAAAGCGAGTAGACGGGACATAGACATGTGCTCATCCCGCTTCGTGCTCCCGCTGAAATAAGTATCATCTCTGCCCCCTGAAGTGTGACCAGCTAAGGGACAAAGGACCGGTGAGGAAGGAAAGCTCAGGGGTTATCCCTTAGGCGCTGACTGCTCTGACGTTCTAGGGCAAAACCTCTTTGCAATGACTGCGTTTGTTAGCCTTTCGTCCTGCTGTTCTTGCGCACGCGGGTCAACTTACTGAAACTAAAAAACAAAACCAAGCAGAAACCAAAAAGAGAACAGTTCACCCTTTTCTCCTCGCCCCCACCCCCACCCCTGGGCACCTCCACCAGTCTGCTCTCCCGATCTATGAGCTGGATTTTACTTCTTTCAGAGCCCACGTGTAAGAGATCAAATCGTACTTGTCTTTCTCAGCCCGACTTATTTCACTTAGCATGATGCCCTCCGCGTCTATCCATATTGCTGCAAATGGCAAAAGTTCCTTCCTCCTTACGGTGAATGGTATCCCGCTGTGCACACAATGTTTCAGAGCCACTCACCACCCCCGCAGGTGCTCCATGACCGGGCTGCCGTGAATGCTGCTGCAGCGAGCGGGGTGCACGTCTCTCTGCAGCTAACTTCGTTTTCCTTGGGTAAACCCCTAGTGCTGAGATTGCTGAGTCCTGGGTTGCTCTATTTTTACCGTTCTGAGGACCATCCAAGCTGCTTCCAGAGCAGCTGCACCGGTCTGCATTCCCACCCACAGGGCACGAGGGTTTCCCTTTCTCTGCACCTTCACCAACCTTAGAGACGCCAAACAGCTGTATGACTTCTAGGGAAAAATATTCAGAGCTTCTGTCCATGCCTTAATCAGACTGTGGGGGATTTTGCGACTGAGTTGAAGGGCTCCTTTATATATTTTGGGTCTGAACACCTTCTCAAATATATGATTTGCAAGTATTTTCTCCCAATCCGTAGGTAGTCTTTTCACTTGTTGCTGTGCAGAAGCTCTTTAGGTTGATGTGGTCCCAAATAGTTTATTTTTCCTTTGTTGTCAGATCCATAAAATCATTGCCAAGACTAGTATCAAGGGGCTTACCGCTTGTTTTCTTCTAGGAACTTTATTGTTTTGGATCTCATTTTCTAGTTTTTAATCCATTTTGAGTTAACTTTTTTTGGACAGTTTAAGACAAGGGTCCAGCTTCGTTCTTTTGCCTGTGGCTGTCCAGTTTTCCCAACACCACTTCTTTGAAGACACTGTCCTTCCTCCATTACACATTCCTGGCTCCTCTGTCATAAATTAATTGATCAAATATATGTGGGTTCATTTCTGGGCTCTGTACGCTGTCCCACTGGTCTGCGTATCTGCTTTCATGCCACTATGATAATGCTTTGACGACTATAGCTTTGTAACCCAGTCTGAAGTCAGGGAGCACGTCTGCAGCTTTGTTCTGACTGCTTTGGTTATTTGTGGTCTTTTGTGGTTTCATATACATTTTAGGACTGTTCTTTTTCTACGAAAAATGCCAGTGGAACTCTGATTGGGATTACACTAAATCTATATATTGATAGGTAGTATGGACATTCTAGCAATATTAAATCTTCCAATCCATGAGCACAGAATATGCATGTCTTTCACCTCCTTGGTTAAATTTATTCCTAGGTATTTTATTCTTTTCGATGTAGTTGTAAATAGAATTGTCTGACTTTTTCCTGATGGTTCGTTATTAGTATATATAAACACAACAGATTTCTACATATTTTATTTTGTATTCTGCAACTTTACTGACTTCACTTATTCTAAGTTTTCTGATGAAGTCTTTACGACTTTATATATGTAATAGTAAGTCATCTGCAAATGGTGACACCTTACTTCTTTCCTCCCAGTTAGGATGCCTTTTATTTCTTTTTCTTGCCCAAGTGCTCTGGCAAGGACTTCCAGTACTATGCTGAGTAAAAGTGACGAGAGTCACGATCCTGACCTTAGAGGAAAGGCTTGTAGCTTTTCACCGTTCAGCATATCACCTGTGGGCTCGTCATATATGGCCTTCATTATGCCGAGGTATGTTCCCTCTGCATCCACTCTGTTGAGAGTTTTTATCATAAATGGGTACTGAATTTGGCCAAATGCTCTTCCTAAGTCTATTGAGATGTTCATACAATCTTCACCCTTCACTTTGCTATTATTGTGTATCACACTGATTTGTGACTGCTGAACCATCCCTAAAATGAAGCCCGTCGGATCACGTGTACATTCGGCTTGCTGTTGTTGAGGATTTTTGCACATATGATCATTAGAGATACCGGCCTGTAATATTCTTTTCTTGTAGCATCTTTTTCTGGTTTTGGTATCACATTAACACTGGCCTCACAGGGAGTCTGAAAGAGTTCCCTCTTCTTCTATTCTTTGGAAGACCTTGAGAGGAACTAGTATTAGTTAATTCTTCTTTGAATGAAGCCATCCGGTCCTTGTTTGTTGGGAAGTTTCTTATGTTTGATGTAATCTCCTTACTAGTAATCTGTCTGTTCAGATTTTCTATTTTATCATGATTCACTCTTGGTAGGTTGTGTGTTCCTAGGAAGTCATTCATTTCTTCTAGGTTGTTCAGTTTGTTGGCGTGCAATCGTCCTTGGTAGTCCCTCATGATTCTTTTTATTTCTGTTGTGTCAGCTCCATCATCTCCTCTTTCATTTCTGATTTGAGTCTTCTCTCTTTATCTTGGTGAGTCTGGCAAAAGATCTTTGAATTTTATCTTTTCAAAGAACCGGCCCCTGGTTTCATTGATCATTTCTATTGTCTTTTTAGTCAAATTCATTTATCTCTGTTATAAAGTTTACTTCCTTCCTTCTACAAACTTTGGGCTTCATTTGTTCTTTGTCTAGTTCCTTAAAGTGTAAAATGAGGTTGTATGAGACTTTTCCTCTTTCTTGAAGTAGGCCTATATTACTACGAACATCCCTCTTACAACAGCTTTTGCTGCACCTCATGAATTCTGGTATGTTACGCTTCCACTTTCATTGGCCTCGAGGTATGGTTTGATTTCTCTTGATTTCTTATTTTGACCAACTGGTTGTTCAGTAGCATCTGATTTAATCCTCACATATTTGTGAATTTTCCAGTTTTCTTCATGTAATTAATCTCTAGTTTCATATTGTCAGGGTCAGAGAAGATGCATGATGGGATTTCAACCTTCCTAAACTTAAGACTTGTTTCGTGGCATAATATACAATCTATCCTGGTGAAATGTTCCCTGCGCACTTGAAAAGAATGTGTCTTCTGCTGCTTTTGGATGAATGTTCTGTAAATTATCTGTTAAGTCCATCTGGTCTAATATGTCACTTAAGCCCCATGTTTCCTTATTGATTTTCTGTCTGGATGATCTATCCATTGATAGAAAGGGGGTATTAAATTCCTCTCTTATAGTACTGCTGTCTGTTTCTCCCTTTAGGTCTGCTAATACTTCCTTTACATATTTAGGTGCTCCTGTGTTGGGTACATAAATATCTACAAATGTTATATCTTCTTGTGGGACTGACCTCACTATCTTTATGTTATATCCCTGTCCCTTATTAGTCTTTATTTTAAACAAAGTGATAAAAAGTACTTTTGATAAAAGTACAGCTTCTCCAGATTTCTTTTGGTTCCTTCAGGTTTTGGTTTCACTTTAGTCTGTGTGTCTTCTTGTGTGGAAAGTAATCTTTTGTAAGCTGTACATAGATGGGTCTTGACTTTTTTTTTTTTTTAAACCCGTTCAACCACTCCTTGTCTTTTTGAGAATTTAATCTACTTACATTTAAAGTAATTATTGACAGGCATGTGCTTGTTGTCATTTTTGTTAACTGTTTCCCAATGGTTTTTGTAGTTCCTCTCTGTTCCTTTCTTGTTTATGGTTTGATGACTTTCTTTGGTGGTATGCTTATATTTCTTTATCTTTTATATATCTGCTACAGGTTTTTGCTTTTTGGTTAGCTACTATTGAGGCTTACACAGAACAACTTATGTTCATAAAAGTCTATTCTAAGTTGATAAGTTTCTAAAGCTCAAATTTTTACTCTCCTTCACCCCAACATTTGATGTTTTGATGTCACTCTTTACATCTTTTTACCTATGTATTCCTTAATTATTATAACCATATTTTTTCCTAGGTCTTTAAAAAAAAAAGATTTTATTTATTTATTTGACAGATAGAGAGATCACAAGTAGGCAGCGAGGCAGGCGGAAAGAGAGGAGGAAGCAGGCTCCCTGCTGAGCAGAGAGCCTGATGCGGGCCTCAATCCCAGGACCCTGAGATCATGACCTGAGCCAAAGGCAGAGGCTTTAACCCACTGAGCCACCCAGGTGCCCTTTCCTACGTCTTTTAACCATCATCCGAGCTTTTCAAGTGCTTAATTAACCCACTACTTTTACAATATATTCACCTTTCCTAAGAGATTTATTCTTTTATATGTGTTCACAAGTTGTAAACTTTTCACAACTTTCATTTCAACTTAAAAAAGAATATTTCTTGTAAGGCTGAATTAGTGATAATGAACTCCTTCAGCTTCAGGTTCTCTGGAAAACATTTTATCTGTCCTTCACTTCTGAACGATTGCTCTGCCAGGTAGAGTTATCTTGGTTAGAGATTTTCCATTCAGCACTTTGAATATCATGCCACTCTCTCTGGCCTGCAGACTTTCTGCTGAAAAATCTGCTGATAGACTTTGGGGCATTTCCTTATACGTAATAAGGTGTTTCTCTCTTGATGCTGTTTTTTTTTTAACCTCCTTCCCTCACTTACCCTACCCCCATCTCCTACTGCTTTTAAGATTCTCTCCTGGTCTTTAATTTTTGACATATAATCATAATGTGTCTTCGTGTGGGTCTCTTTGGGTTCCTCTTATTTGAAACTCTCTGAACTTCTCAGGTCTGGATGTCTGTTTCCTCTCCCGGATTAGGGAAGTTTTTAGCCATTACTTCTTCAAGGAGATTTCTGACGTTTTCTCTCTCTCTTCTCCTTCTGGAAGCCCCATGATCCAAGTATTGGTCTGTCTGATGTTGTCCTAAAAGCCCCTAAGCTATCTTTGCTTTTTTTTTTTTTTTCCATTCTTTTTCCTTTTTGCTGCTCTGATTGACTGAGTTCCACTTCTTGACTTCGAGCTGTCTGGTCCTTCCTTCTGCTTCGTCTAGGCTGCATTTCAGTCAGCTGTTGTATTCTTCGTTCTGTGACTTCTATCTGGTACATTCTTCTGTTTCCCACCTCTTTGTTGAAGCTGTGTGCTCATCCACTCTTCTCCCGTTTGGCAACATCTTCACAAGCATTACTCTGAACTCCTTATCAGGTAAACTGATTATCTCCATTTCATCAAGATTTTTTTTCCTGAGTTTCAGCTTGTTCTCCCATTTCTGGAGCATATGCCTATGCTTCCTCGTTCTGGCGACAGACTCTGTGTGTCTATGCAGCAGACGGCACAGTCGCCGCCCCCAGTCTTAAAGGCGCAGCCTGATGTAGGAGATGAGCCTCATCCTTCGCTCCCTTCCCTGTTCTTGGTTGGTGCTCGAACCTTTGTGCTGTCCAAGGACTTACTGAATTTTTACCCCCTTCTAGCAGTTGAGGGGTGTGCCAAGACTTGTCCTTGTCCCTGAGGGGAGGATCTCAGTCCCTCGATTCAGGATGACTGGAAGCCAGACCTGTAGGTGGCAGCTTTTTAAAATGCAAATACACACAGTTCTGTGGAATCACAAGTGTGCAGTTCTACATTTGGGTTAAAAAGCTCTGAGGTCTGACATTTGTGTTACAAGACACGGACAAACCTGAGTAAGCACGATGGTAGTGACACACTTCCTGAGCCAAGGACCATGGCTCTGGGACCAAAGTCACGGATCTCTCAAATAACTGTCAGTGAGCACCAATATCAAAGCATAAAATGAGAGCACCTCCCCCTTGCCGAGTTCGATGTGATGATTCAGCAGACAGAAACCGAAGCACACAGGCCCCAGAAGTCACGTTAGCTTATTCACCAAGACAAATGGACTATAGACCCAAACTTACCTCCTCATTCTAGGCGAATGTTCTATCTCTTACAATAAACTGTCCTCCCCCCTTGAGTTGGTACAGAAAACAGTCTGTCTCTGTCCCTGCAAGTGCACCCTTTATCTAAGAGGGGGAAATTCAAAATACACATTCTAAACCCAGCGAGAGGATGTGGAGTCAGGAATGGGAATCTGCCACTTCAACACAAGTTCTCTCTCAGCTAGTGTCTTTCGGAACAAGCAAGACTGGCAGAGGCTGCGAGCGCGGGCCGAGCCCTTCAGGCCCCTCCTTACTTTGTGGTCCGTGGTAGCCATGCAGTGGCCTGCTCTCTGCGTGTCCTTATGCTTCCTGTGGGGCTCTGTCATCCCCAGCGTGCTGCCCTCTCCTCCAGTTACTGGAGCTGAAGGTAAAGAGAGAACTTCCAGTTCAAATTCAATCATGTGGTACGCAGGAGCGGCGGGCAGACTGATGCTCGTGACCTTGTCCGATGACTGAACCCGGAGCGACACATCAGAAGCCTTTTCTAGGAAAGAGAGAAAAAGTCACTTCTAACACGGTCCCTGTGCTTCCTTGTACCTTTCTCTTCTAGCAGGTGATGGGCCCAGCAGTGTCGTTCCGGCCCAACTACCGCTGCTCCCACGCACCGGCAAGAGAGTATCTAGGAAGGACTGAGGGGGGAGCGCAGAGGCAGGAGAGGAGGAACAAGACCCTCTCAGACGGTGGCAGTGTACAAGCCAGCTGGCAGAGACCAGAGATGGTCACTAAGTCTCAAGTCTGCTAAGTCTGAAGACAGAAAAGGGACATTTCCCGCATGGCCCACCAGGTACCGTACCCTGCCCGACGCGCTCCCACCCAGACAGGGAGCAGTATCCCCCCTTCCCCACCCCTCACGTCGGGGACCAGGGGAGACAGGCCTCTCCTAGGGCTTCTGGCCAGCACCTAAACAGGCTGCTTTGCTCGCACTATTTGGTGAAGGGGCTTAGGGAGACGGCAGCTAGCAAGGCACCGTCCTGGAGCAGGGGCCCGTCCCTGACGCTGCATCGTAAGCCCTCAGCAAGCTCGGCACCACCCGGCCACCAAGCACGACACTGTCAACTCATCGCAAATACGATGTCCGCCCAGGGCCAGGCTCCCAGCCCAGCTACGGGCAGGACGTCGCCACGAGAGAGCTGCAGGGAGAAGCGGCCACAGGGGCCCTCTAGCCGCACACTGCGGGATGGCAAGAGCCCGCCTTCCCCAGGTGCCTGCGCCTCACCTCTGGTGTTGGAGTAGATGACCGCTCTGTTCTCCGCACGGCACAGGATGAGCATGGCTTCTGCATTGCTGAGCTGGAGGCTGTCCCCGTTTTTCACTGTGTAATGCCCCGTAGTGACAGTGAACTTTACTTTCTGAGGAATACCAGCCAAAAGGCTATCTGAAGGGAAGAAGACAGCAATCAGCATCGTGATCAGTCGATGGAGGCCCCAGTGTGAGGGTAAGAGGGTGCTCTGTTCCTTCCGTAAACACTCCACATTTCACGCCCACTTCACCCCTCCACCCTCGTGTTTCATCTCCATCACGTGAGTGCAGGGTTAACGGGGCCCCTGCGGGGAACAAGAGAGACCCTGAGTCTTGTCAGCACCGAAGACAGAGTCGGGGCTCACAGCGGCAAGCGTGTCTATGGATTCACTTGCCAAAAACTTAGTAGAGTAAAGCAGATAAAAGGTCACTAAAGAACAGACTCTTGGAATCAAATGTACTATTCATGCTATTCAGAACTGTTTCTAGCCTTTGCAGGTTAGGCCTTCAGGACCTCTGGTTCAGAAAGCGCTGGACGGGGCAGAAACTGCGTTCCCCAGACGGGAACAGAGGGCAGAGACGGGCTGAGCTCAAGGCTCCCACAGCGGGACGGGCGGAAGGAAGAAGGCAAGAGATCACGACCCAGGAGGAGGCATGGACAGGTGAGAGGGGTGGGAAGGCACAAGCGAGAACGGGAGGGAGGGACCGCAGATGGGAGCGGAGACGGGAGCACGGCCGGCAGGGCATCCCAGCCCTCAGAGTGGCGGCACCCGGCTCCTCTAGTGAGCGGTTCTCTGCCAGAACCATCCAAGAGGCTGTCCGGCATCTGAGGGCCTTCCCTGGTGGCCGTGGGAGACTAAAAATCAGAAAAGAGGGAGCAGGGAGAGATCACACAGGAAACGCTTTTCTTCGATTCCTTCCCAAATGGAAGAAACGAGCCAAATAAACACGTGCTGCTCCGCCCGAACAACCAGGAAAGTCACTCCCAAGTGTCTTAACACAGTGCCACGCGGCCTTCACTGCTTACACCAGCTCCTTCTCCTTTTCGAACTCAAGCCAAGGACAGCGGCTGTGGCCGGGGCTCCCCCGCGCGGCCCACTCACCGGCCAGCGGCTCCACGCGCAGCTGCGGCTCCTGCGAGTACACGTCGTACTGCAGCGGCGGGTAGAGGTGAGGCAGGACGAAGCACACCGGGCCCACCGAGGCGCACAGCTGCCGCAGCGTGTAGGTTCCGGGCTCCCTGGCCTAGGGGCAAAGCCCAGGGCGGACCGTCAGCCTGCCCTCTGGCGGCTTCCCAGGGAAGGCTGCGCCTCCGTCTCTGGGAAACGCCCCATCTCCCCACCTGCCCTGCCTGTCCTAGGGCCCTGTGCCTCTACCTCGGCGCGGGCGCTGTCCAGCAGCCCTCAGTCTCCTGGCCGAGGGTTTTCTCGGTAACTAACGCTTCACTTTGCCTTTCTGCTTCTAAGAACGTGTTTTCGATCTCATACGTGTCGTCTGCAGTATTTTCTTCTGCAAGGTGTCTCATGGAACCTTCAGCAGAAGACCTGAGCCCTGCGCCGAGGCGCTTAGTGCCGGCCGGTCCTCCTCGGTCAGCGGGACTCGCGGGGCGCGCTGCTGAGGGGTGACTGGGATCCGAGTGGGTTTGGAGCCGCTGTTCTGACATCCATGCAGCCAACAAGAGGCAAGCCACGACGGGGAACACGGGACTGGGCCATCTCCTTGGAAATGTCATCTCAACAAATGACGGTATATTTTAATACAAAGGGAAAAAAACTCAAAAGTCCAGGGAGAGCAAAAGTAATTACCCACGTTAAGAACTTCTTTCAGGGGCGCCTGGGTGGCTCAGTCGTTAAGCGACTGCCTTCGGCTCAGGTCATGATCCTGGAGACCCGGGATCGAGTCCCGCATCGGGCTCCCTGCTCGGCGGGAGGCCTGCTTCTCCCTCTCTCAGTCCCCCTGCTTGGATTCCCTCTCTAACTGTGTTTCTCTTTGTCAGATAAATAAAATCTTAAAAAAATAAAAAAAGAGGGCGCCTGGGTGGCTCAGTGGGTTAAAGCCTCTGCCTTCAGCTCAGGTCATGATCTCAGGGTCCTGGGATTGAGGCCCCCGCATCGGGCTCTCTGCTCAGCAGGGAGCCTGCTTCCTCCTCTCTCTCTGCCTGCCTCTCTGCCTACCTGTGATCTGTCTCTGTGAAATAAATAAAATCTTAAGATAGAAAGAATGAACAAACTTTCAAAACTTAGCTGTTGTAACATAGTGTTTAAGTGTCCAAGCTTTTTTAAAGTATCCGTCTGTTTTTCCTTGAGGACGTACACAAAACCCAGGGGAACACACAGCGGCCTCTACCGGATTCTCGTCACCGCGCCAAGATCTCTGGCGAGCTGGAGCCCCTTCCCGAGCACCTTCAAAGCGGGTTCCCCATCCCACACATACCTGCGTCCTGAACGTTATCCTGTTGGCTCCCGGCTCCAGGGTCACGTGACTGCATTTCAGCACATGGGCCCCGTCCTCCAGAGCCACGCCTGAGGACGCTTCCAGAGAAGTGCTGCTCTCCTGCCTTCTCAGCAGCATGTGGGCATTTTTGCATATGATCCCTGTCGTGTTCAAGGAGTTGTCGGAGGGGCTTCGCTCAAACATCTCGTACAGCTCCAGCGCTGGTAAGTTGTTCTGGGAGGCGGGGAAAGGGGAGGTCTCCGCTGGAAAGTTAATAACCCCGTTGGCCGTCTTGTGCTTGGCAAGCCACTCAGCAGTCTTCCGATAGTTGTTCTTCTCGATGCTGAAGTGGACGTGGATGGCGATCTGCTCCACGTGGACGGCGACGGGCATCTGGCTGCACATGGTGATGTCCACGGACAGAACGCCGCCCACGGGGACCACGGCATTGGAAGGGGTAAAATGGAGATCTCTCAGGTGTGCAAAACAATGCAGAGGGAGGACGATCTTGTGGCCTGCAAATGCACAGCACCATAGGTTACCCGCCACGCCTCGCTCTCGACCACCTCCGGGCAGCCGGGCCTCGGTCACCCTGGAGCCCGCTGGAGCCTGCCCAACGCAACAGGCCAAGAGGCCGTGCTCGGCAAGAGACGGATGAAGCCCTCCCGACCCTACACCATCTTCACACAGCACAACATGCTTCCCTGTCAAAGCGGAACACAAATGTGATCTCAGCCCCCGGAGCTCAGAAAGTCTGATGAAACTCAGGTCAGCTCTGTTCTGGCAAACCTGACAGGAAAACGGTCCACTAACGCCTGAACTTCAAAACCATATTGGTAAAGAGTTCGATTCTTAGAGCTGTTTCAGAGAATACACCACTTTCCCAACTACATAAAGAAATGACCAAGCACGGATGTCTACGTTCGCCCGCATATCTGGAAACCAAGCCAGGGGCTTGCCGGCCTATGAAGTCAGCCAATGAAGTGGGAGGCAGCGAGGGCAGCGAGGCCCCAGCCCCACGGTTACTAAGAAGGAACAGCCCACTGCCCTCTCCAGCCTCCTTTCTAAAAGCGCCTGATTTGCTGAGAAGATGCACGAGGCTGCCAGACTGGCGGTGTTCACGGGACACCAAGCCGCTAGAGGCAGGACTCGCCGAGACCCACGCCCTGAAAGCACCAGGACCGCAGACGGCGCACAGAGACGTCAGGAGACGCCGGCAGGAGCACGCCTGCCAGGCTCACACACCCGTCACAGAAAGCAGACACGGCCCATGGCTCTACTGATGGCCTTTTGGGGCACATTAAAGAATGAAAAAAAACAAGCCGGTGCCACGCCGCTCCTGAGAAGGCCGTCCAGCCGGCTCCGTGTGCGTGCGATACGCCCCAGCGGTCCGTGAGCCCGGCTCCCTAAGGCCACAGTCAGCTAGGTAGTGACCGCCAGGAGACCGCCTATGGAAGTGGGTCCCAGCGCCCAGCACGACAGTGTGCAGAGCTATCTCGGTTCACCTGAGGGCGCACAGAACTCACGCCTTCCTCCGAGAGACACTGGAGCGCTCCCTCTCGCTCTCCTCTCCGCCCCCCAGCCCAAGCCCGTCCGTCTCCGTCTCTCCCACTGCCGTGTCAGGACGAGCCCAGCCGAGACGCAGCATCAGAAACCAAGGATGCCGCACCCTGACCTTGGACGTCCGGCCTCCAGAGCTGTGAGCAGGCACGTCTGCTGTTGAAGCCCCTGCTCTGCGGCACCCTGTGACGGCAGCCCCAGGGGACCCACGCAGGAAGAACTTTAAGTAAGTACTCTTCTTGATAAACTAAACGGGAGGAGCTAAATGTCACAACAATTGGAACCTCACCACACGGCACCATCTATGACGTGGATCTGCCAAATCATTAGCCCAGACCTGAGCCGTTCACACCTACCTTCCCGCTGGATGCTCCTACGAGGGCACACTCAACAAGTCCCAGAAGGTGGGAAGGCCCGCAAGCTAACTGGCCTGATGTCTTTAATAAGTCAGTGTTGGGCAACCCAGATGTCACACTACTGAATGCATCCGTCCAACAACGGACCGTCACTGAGACACAAGAAGGGATGAAGCGCTGACCCGGGCTGCGACATGGCGGAGTCCCGACACCGTGATGCCGGTCACCCAGGCCCAGTATGGCTCCACCTCCGTGCAGTGGGCGTCTGCAGGAGCCGTGGTTGCAGGGGCTGGGGCGGGGAAGGGGGAACGCTGGGAAGAAATAAGTATGGGGCTTCTTTGGGGGGATAAGAACGCTCTAGAATTGACAATATAGCAACAGCTACACATGCTTGTGAATCCACTACAAGCCGCTGGGTCGTACACTGCAAATGGGTGTGTTGTAGCTCAATAAGGCTCGTATACTAACAGAGGAAGCGGAGACGGGAGCGACCGCTGTGAACTGAGAGGACAGCGTGACCATCGAGGGCGGCACGTG
Organism: Spilogale gracilis; assembly: GCA_004023965.1. Classification (NCBI taxonomy): domain Eukaryota; kingdom Metazoa; phylum Chordata; class Mammalia; order Carnivora; family Mephitidae; genus Spilogale; species Spilogale gracilis. The sequence continues at coordinate 7,679 of PITA01021019.1, read as the reverse complement.
GGCCCGGATAGGACTCCAGTAAAGCACAGCCGACGGAAACAGTTTCTGAGCCGCCGAGGGAGAATGGAATACAGGCCACTAGCAGCTGAAGTGAGAACCCTGTTCTCTGGGGGCTGGGGGGCGCCCCTGATTTCAGAAAGCCACGAGAAGCAGCCCTGGGGTGACGTGTGACACGCGGTGCACAGTCACGGAAAGCCTCGCCACAGGACGGCAGACAGAGGTTTGCGGCACCGCTGCTCAGCAAGGCGGGCGGCCACCGGTCAGTCCTTCTATTTTCCCAGAGCATCTGACAACTGCACGGTGCGAAGCTTCCAAACCTGCGCTGCCGCCAGTAAAGCAGAGCATCGCTCTGAAAGTCACGGGGCGGATCCCATCCGCTCTCACTCAGACATGGAATTCAAGAGACAAGACAAAGGAACAACAAAACAACGGACTCCGAGGTCCAGAACAAAGTGGTGGCCGCCAGAGGGGTGGTGGCGGGGACGAAGGGCGCACTTCTCGTGCACAGGCGGTGAGCGCTGAGTCCCGCAGGGGCCCGACTCACTAGACCGGACGCCCGAAGCTAACGGACTGCTGTACCAGACGGGAGTTCAAGATAAACAAACAAACAAACAAAAGCAGGTCCTTAACAGCCCCGGGAGAGCAAGCCTGACCTGGGCTGTCTGTGTGGCGGCTGGCAAAGCTGAGTATCTCTTGGCAGAAGTGTTTCCGCTCCTCTTCCGTTAAGTGGTGATCGCTGGCCAAAAGGCTACTGGTCTGCAGGTAGCTGGAGGGGAGTCAAGGGGTCTGGGAAAAGGGCCCCACCCTGAGGAGCACTGGGCGCCAGCGGCTCCACGGTCCCGAGCCTGCAGGTGCAGCCCAGTTACGAGGAACTCAGAAAGAGGCCAGACACGCTGGCGAGGCACCTAACTTCCGAGTGACACGGGACATCAGCACAAGGCAGGCTTTTCCTCCCTTAACTATGAGGCGCTTCCGGAGCACCCCGTGTGGGCGCCGCCGCTTGTGCAGACAGCTCGTCTCCCGCTGCATGGGAACGGCAAACTTAAAGGATACTTTTCGGTCTGTCCGAGATGCTTCTGACATTCGGCGAGCTGCTTCCTTGTGTGCGTGATCGGGAGCGCCCAGCCCTCAGCCAGGTAATTTTTCAATGCTCCCTGAAGATAGACTTCTGCCTTCTGTGGAGACTTCTTCCTCCTTGCAAATCGACAAACAGGAGTTTTGTCATGGTTCATGATAATCAAGACCTGCTCCCCACGACACTGAGGCCCCCCAGAGGAGAGGGTGTGCGAGGGGGCCCGACAACGACACTCGCACTCAGCTCACACGCCGTGCCCTACAGCCTACACTCGCCCAAGAACCTTCACGGGGATCTCAGGACAAGGAAGGAAAGGTTCTGCTCAAGATTTCAGAGGACACGTATGGACGCCAAAGGCAGAGCAAGGTGAGGGATCTGTCCACAAGTCCACAGCTCCTCAGCCGGGGAACTCTGAAATCTGCACCAGTGCCACACCTCCGACTAAAAGCAGGCACACAGAAGCGGTCTAGATGGCCCAGCTGAGTCCGGAGCTTGGATCAACCCTGAAAGTCACGCCAACAGCCCTGAGCAGCCTTCCGACTACAGAGAACCAGGAAGAATTGAAATAGCAGCACCCATCACCCAAGAGAGGATCTTCCCGTCCCTTTTAAATCTTCAAGATATTCAGCAGAAAACCAAGTCTAAAGCACAACTGAGGGGAGCTGGCCAAAGCTTCGATGGCGAGAGGGACCCTGCCCTCCCCCGCAGGGCTGTAGCCACTGGGCTCGTGGGAGCAGGCACCCGCCCCTTCTCGGCGCCTGGGGAGACAGCCACTGTTTACGACCCGACTCTCACAGAAATGAGAGTTCCCAAATCCTCAAATTACATACGCTTTCAAGCTGTCAAATCACACGCATTCTGTGCGTTGGTGTTCCCGTGTTCTCGCATTTCAAGGGGGCCAGAAGCTTTGCTCCTTCAGTTACTGTACCCAAAGACTCTCACGTTCCAGAGCAGGGCACCTACAGACCGTTCCTCAGCCCTCCGAGACGGAGGCCGCGGCCACCAGCGAGTCCGCGGCAAGCCGGAACCAGGACCCGAGTCTCTGACTAGCATCCCAGTGCCATCCCGCTGGGGCTCCCGGCCTCGGGACGCACGGGCGCCCAGGGGGCTCCCCTCACAGCATCTGACCATGCGGCCTCTTGGCTCCAAGCAAACGCTCACTGCTCTGACTCCCTGGACGGAGACTCAGGGGCGCCAAACAGGAGCCCTGGCCGCCGGGCACCAGGGGTGCGACCGGCTAGGTGCGCCAATCACATCCAGGAAACCAGGAGGTTCCCCCAGAGGCTACACGAATCCCTCTGCAGCTCTTCGAATCGCTTATTCTTTCCGGTCTCACCCAATAAAATCACTTCATTAATTACAGATTTTGAGATAGCTTTTCAAGCACATGCTTACATGCTTGAGAAGACTTCAACACGTCTTCCCTTAGATCCTCTACTCCTTCCCAGGGTTCTGAACAGCAGTGACACTGCCGGCCAGGGCTTCTGCTCTTCAACAGGCTTTTATCAAACCCAGGAGAAAACCGCTACGTTCTGAGCCGTTTCTCCAGCACCGAACCCCAGAGCACGGCCACGCCTGGTGACGTTCACAGCATGTGTGCGCACCGTTGCCCTCCGCCCCGAGCAGCCCCCTCTCACACAAAGAACACATCCAGGGACTCTAACCACTGACCTCTAGGCTTTCCATTTGCCCAGGAGGCAAGGGACACGAACCAGAGAAAGTGCAATACGACAGAGTCTTTTAGAATCCGCATCCCAATTTTCGCCACTGCATAAAAATCCCTATTCTTTCCTAATTCTTTCCTTAAATAAAACATAATACTAGGTACCATATATGTTCCAAATGTCACCCGCCTAAAGAAGCACATATCATTAATTTAAATAAAAGAAGCACAAAGATCAGTAACAGACATTAAGGATGATAAGCTGAAAATGTGTCCATTTGGTTTTCAGGAGAAACTGAAAACCAGAGCTGAGCTGGCTGGCTGACAGCGCCCACCTTTCCATCCCACACGTGTGTGCGCACCGCCCGCTAACCCCGCGCTCGGCAGACCCCCTCCTACTGCGCATGCGAGCCGTCTGAAACTCCCGAGGAACAGGCATGGTCAGTTACATGTAAAACTCGGCCAGGTCCTTCCCGACGAGCCTGGCGGAGCGGGTCCTTCCAATGCTCGTGTGCATCTCGATGGCGGCGTGGGACAGGTCCTGCGGGGAAGCAGACGCCGCATCAGCCCCGACTCCAGCACTGGACAAATCCCACACTATCCCGATGCTACCGCAGAAGATCTCGTTATTAACACTGCTGCTTACTTCGCAGCTGCGACCGTGTTTTTCTGGCACGCGTGATTTATACCAAGTCACTGACTTATACATAAATTCCCAAGCATAAGAAGGACCGAAATACAGACTCGGCAGGCAGAGAACCTTTAACTTTTCTCAAAAGTACTTTCTGTACCTGGGCAACAGTTTTACGATTTTTCTCACATTTTGGCTAACAGGGCCAAGAAAGCTCTGTCAACTGCTCCCCGGCTCCCCGTGCCTCAGAAACGCGGCTGGCCCACCCCGCTCCAGCCCAGGAGCACTTCCCACATGGGTCTCCATAGCATAATCTTTTAAAAATCAAGCACAGTACCTCGGTTCAAGTCTAAAGCATTCTTTTGTACACAGAAACCCATTCATTACTCTTCCTTATAATTTTTATTCTAGTGAATGAGCAATATCACTTTGAACAAAATTATAAATATCCAAGGTGCTCTTATGCCTAGTTATGGCACAAGGATCCTAACGAACATTCCACAAACAACTATCCCCAGTGTCATCTGCAGGCCCCTAGGGCACCGCGGAGAAACCTGAAAGGCCACTAAGGAGGCGGTCCCAAACACCACCCCATTCCCCGGCCCAAGGCCCCGTGGCAGCAGTCTTCCAGAGGCCGTTTTCTGCCATGGGTAGACTGGCACCACTCGTAATACTTACTAAGTAGTGCTTTTCAAAAGCTTCTACTGATGACAAGGCTTCCTTGAGTTTCTTGTAAGGACTCTGAGCTGTGTTGGCTTCAACAAAAAGAAACGAGAGTGCTTATGCGTTCTCAGTGTGTGTGGTCATGAGCTCATAGCCAACCTCTAACGCCACAGGCTCGGGGGTCCACCTGCTGTCCGGGGAAATCACCAAGATTCCTGCCTGGAACCATGTCACCACCTCTGTGCCTGCCCCCGTGAGGACAGCCACGAGACACTCTAAGCCCTGCGTGTAACACTTCCTTCTTAAGAGAGACTAGAGTTCTTAATTCCATCACTTCTGCAATGATCGCACGTGATCGCACGTGTGTCAGGCTGGAGCCTGGCAATGTGAACGCTGTATGTCCCACAGGTGGTCCGGACCACAGCAAGGCTCTGGCTGAATCTCTCTCCCACCGTTCAGTTTACACCTGCGAGAATCGGGAAGGCTCCTTCCAAAGGGTTCAGTGACCTCTGAGTAACGTATGGGATAGAAGGCTCTGTCCACCCGCACTGATTGGAAACTAGGTGCCCCGTGATTCGGAAGGAGACGGGTACACCGTAACTCCACACAGGCTGCAGGAAGTCATGAGCAGCTTGGGTAAGCCTGTGAGGAACTCAGAAACATTTTTAAAACTCCTTCCAACTTTTTAAGCCATGTACACCACTTCTTTACGTATCTGCCATGTTAATCTGTTCAGCTAACGAGTGTAATGTCCCAAACGGGGGTGATTACACGGTTAGGACTTCAATTAAACGTGCCAAGACACAACCGCCATTCTCCTTCCTTTCCCCTCTCGCACTTGCCCAGACAGGCAGACACCAGCAAGTACCTGTTTCGGGTCGCTCAGCCCCCAAACCTGCCAGGAGATCAACAATCCTGTTGAGGTCCTCGGAGTTAGGGCCTTTCTCTGACACGAGTCCACACAGATAGCCCAAGGACTTTAGCTGTTGAGATAAACCCACGATGTCGAGTAACTGGTAACAGCAGTCAATAGAGAACTCAGGAATTTGAATATAGAAGTTACAACCCAACTAGATTTTAGAAGAAACTTAGCTTTCCTATCTGAATGATTCTTATCTGTGTGTATAAACACCTCTCACTGGGACCGCTTAGCCCCCACGTGGCCCACGCGACAATTCTGAGTGACCTGGGGCTGGCTGGTCTCGGCTTACGCCACTCACGGGCCTGCACGGTCCCAGGCTTGCGAGGCCTCCCACCCCGTCTGCACCCAGAGACCTGACGCCGGCAAGCTGTCCTGCCACACACACTGGGTGACTGTCCCTCACTTAGGCAGAGCCGCTTTCATTTCTACACGACGCTTCCCACTCCCCCCTGTCCGAACCTCTCCCCCGCCCCCGTTCCAATTCCTGGTGCAGAACATCTTCGGCACTAACAGGGCAAGCGCCTGGCCTGCTGAAGAGGGACACCGGCAGGGAACCGTTCTGTGCCTCACGACTACCAGACACGTCCTGAAGGGACTGGAACCGCCTGGACGACGACTCAGGGACCTACACTCCTCTGGACAGCTTCCTCCTGCCACCCGCCCCACAGGGCCCAGCCTGGAAGCACACGCGCGCCTGTGTCCAGGCAGTCACCTTTTCAGTGGCATAGCTCCACAAGCCCACGGTGTGGGCGATGTTTGAGTCGATCTGCGCCCGGTCACAGCAGCCTTCTATCCTCTGCAGCACCTCCAGACAGCTCAGGAACACCCAGCAGTCCAGGGCCCCAGGGGGGACAGAGACCTGCAGGGTACAAGCACCGGCGTGAAGACAGAGCTCGGGGAGGCACCCCGTCCCTGCACTCCGGTGAGCCCCTCCCAGCACCGGCCCAACCCAGCACCGCCGTCCACACGGCTATGCGAACACAATAGGGGACGTGACCATGATCACATCGGTTCGCCTGCGGGGAGGAGGAGAGGAAAGGGGCGACAGAGGCAACAGGGGACGTGACCATGACCACATCGGTTCGCCTGCGGGGAGGAGGAGAGGAAAGGGGCTGTCCGCGACCAAACACGGTTTTGGTTTTAGGTTTCCAAAGATAGCGAGAGCCTTGGGAGGGAGGCGACTTCAGTGACGTGTTCTGAAGTTCATTAAGAAAAGGCAGCTACAAAAGGGGCTATATCACCCCCCACTCTAGGTTTGAGGGGTACACGTCAGAAAGGGCACAAGCTCGCACCTGAGGTGAGCACTGGTCCCATTTCGGAAAGACCACACCCCATACGTGAAACCTGAGCATTAAACAGATATCAGGTGACACTTAGGAATTATTTAATTTGTTCATTTTTTTAGGTGTGATTTTGTTTAAAAAAAAAAAAAAAAAAGGCTCCCGTGGCTTAGAGACACTCTGAGCCATTACCAGCAAATAAAACATGGTGGCTGAGATTTGCCCGAAAGTCACCCAGGGGGGCTGTGGACAGGGACACATGCGGGCTGGCAGCTGCTGGCCTGGGGCGGTGGACCCAGAGGTCCATCACCTCATCCCCTGGACCGCTGCAAGTGTCTGAGCCGCTCCGTCCCACAAGGTGAACGCTCTATCACAAATACCGCAAGCATCTACCCTATATGACGGGTTCGAAGATGCCCTTTCCCCACATTTAAGCATCTCTGAAATAGGAATGTGTCTCACCATCAACGGCATCTCACACTTCGGGTTGCGGGCTGACTGCTCTCTGGGGGCACTAATCCTGCAGGATCGTTCAACCCGACCCCCAGTCATGACTCCAAAATCGGAAGTGCAGAGGTGATCGCACATCACTTGACAAGGGAAGCTGCCTAATGATGACACAAGACTCCTCCGACACACCCTGAGCACAAACACAGGGACCTGGTACCAACTGGAAAGAACCAGGGTGCCTACGTTCCCAAAGAGCCAAATCGCCCAGTCTCTGCAAAATGAGATAAACCACGGAGATCCTTTCGGAAGAAAACTGGGCCTAGAAACCACTTACATCATCAGAAGCCCCTCTGGCCCAGACAGCGGGCCACGTGCCAGGGGTGCAGATAAGAGCTGGTTGGCAGAACGGAGCGCAGGGATAAAGACAGGGTGCATCCCTCCATCCCCTGTCCCAGCGGGGCAGGCTCGAAGTCGGCTGAGCCGGCCTCGCAGACCCTCCTGGCTCCCAGGTACCGCACGGGTCCGGTGCCATCCTCCCACAAGACACTATCGCCACAGGAGCCCGATCTGCGGAAGTTCTGCAGAACGTGCCAGCTCTCCTCGGGCACACACTCGTTACCCGCCAGCAACAGTACAGGGAGCACACCAAGGCTACACACAGGGCTTCGGACTCAGATGAGCCCAGAGTCAGAAAGGGAACACCTCACAGTCAGAGCAGGGAGCTACCACAGAGCGGGGCCATGGTGGGAGCACTGAGAGGGGCCTTGGGGAAAGGTACCGGGGAGGACTGCAGGGGGAGCAAAGGGAGGGGCTGCAAGGGGAGAGCACCAGGGAGGATAGTAGGGGGAGCATTAAGAGAGACCGTGAGGGGGAGAGCACTGGGAAGGACTACAAAGCGAGCATGGGGAAGGGTCGCAGGGGGAAAGAACCAAAAAAGACTGCAGAGGGACCATGCGGAGGGGCCACAGGAGAGAGCACCAGGAAGGACTGCAGGG
>PITA01021018.1:0-33632 GCA_004023965.1 Spilogale gracilis | reverse complement strand
GCTAAACTGAGACTTACTTAATAGTTTCCGCTCTCCCTGAAATGGAATCTGAAACCAGTCAATCAGGAATTCCCTCCTTAGCAGTAGTTAGGTCACTGCATGACAGACCTCTGCCATCCCCTGAAGGAAAGTAACCTTCAATAACAATCTTGTTATTACTACTGTAACTTTCTTGTTATTGCTCCCTTCTGCCTATAAAAATCATTTCATTCAACTCCTCAGATCTCCTTTCTATCTGCTAGATGGGATGCTGCCCAATTCCTGAGTCACTGAATAAAGCCAATAAGAGCTTTAAAATTTATGCAGTTGAATTTTGTTTTTGAACAAGAGACACAACTTTTTTTCTAATTATAGAGTACATGTACTCTATAATATGCAAAACTTAGCAAATGCAGAAATGGATAAAGAAAACAAAAATGACTTGTAGTCTCACCAATTAAAAATAAATGTTAATAATTTGATGTACTTATTCCTGGTCTTTTTGCAATACACATGAACTTCACAGCTTTTTCCTTACATTTTTTAAACAAAATTTACCATATAGTTTGACAACCTCCTTTTCTTATTTAGTACTAGTAGTTCTTTTTTTTTTTTTTTTAAGATTTTATTTATTTGACAGAAACACAGCCAGAGAGGGAAAACAAGCAGGGGGAGTGAGAGAGGGAGAAGCAGGCTTCCTGCCGAGCATGGAGCCCGACATGGGACTCGATCCCGGATCTCCGGGATCATGACCTGAGCCGAAGGCAGTCGCTTAACCAACTAAGCCACCCAGGCGCCCCTAGTAGTTCTTTTAAAACAGTCTCCAAGACAAAGATCAAATAACCCTAAAAAGAATTTTTGCTGGTTACATAAAATACAGTATTATAACTCAGCCAGAATTTACCCAATGTCCTACCATTTGACATTTCTTTGGACTATTTCCAATTTTCCTCTATCATAAACAATGCTGTGGTGAACTTCCTGAAAACACACATTTCTGTATGTACCTCTAATTACTCTCTTAAAATAAACTCTTAAAACTGGAATTCTGGGGTCAAGGAATGTAAAACATTTTAAGGTTTTATTACATCCTACCCAAATGCCCTTGCGAAATGTTGCACCTGTTTACAGCCCCATGAGCATGGTGAATACGCCAGTTTTGCATCCCTGCCTACAAGAGGAGACTATATTTTTAAATCTTTACCAGTGAAAGAGGGGCAGTAGGGAAAAGGGAAATGCCAAGTCACTGTTGTTTTCACTTGCATTTATTGATTACGGTGAAACAGAGATTTATCATTTTCTATAGATTTGTACTGGTCCTTTTGTTTTGATGAATTACCCATTTGTGTTGTTTGCTTACTGTCCTAATCTAGTCTTCATGTTTTCCTTATTACTTTATAAAAACTGACAACATAGTTGTCAATTCAACCAGTACTGTGTAGTTGTATGTCACACAAAAATAAAACTTTTCTCCTGATAAACTAGCTTTAAGAAAAAAAAGGCCAGAGGCAGGTTATCAGGACAGGTGTGAAACATTGAGGAAAAAATACTGTCTCCCCAAGGTCAGCCTAGCATCCTCCTTCAGGTTAGTTCTGCTTCTCCCAGTATGTTCTCATCTGCTATATAATATCCTGGAAATGGAAGGTTGCTCATGGATTTGCTAGAAGGGTAAGTCAGATGCCCACAATCTCGGGATCTTCTCACTGGCTTAGCCGTCCTTCCCTTCTGAAATCAGTATTGCAGATTCTGAATTCCCCACCCACAAAGACTTCTTTTAATATGTACTTATAAATCTTTTTTTTTTTTGGAGTGAAGTTTTCTTGAATTACAGTTGTTAGTGTCTGTTCTTTTCCCCTTCCTTTTTGTTGTCCTTCTGGTATGCCCGCATGCGCACACACAACCACACACGCACACATGTCTCTCTCCATGTGTTGAATCTTCTTTGCCATCCTTAGTATTTGTCACACTTTCTTTTGGAACATTTTTATCTTTTACATTTTTTTTTAAACAATTTTCTCCTGTTAATTTCTGTTTCTCTTCAAATACAATCTGCTGTTTTTATTCATTCTTGTGTTCCCTCTCATTTAGCCTTCATTTCTAAAATTTTTCTTACGTCTCTAATTCTTTCTTGAGTCTTGTCACTTACTTCTGAGATTTTCTAACCTCACTTTTGTTCTCATTTCATGTCTTATATTATTTTCCTAATGTTAACAGGTGGTTGTAGTTTTTGATCTATTCAGTGAGAAACACTGTCACAGAATAGAGCTCTCACTGTATGGATATTCTTATTTTTGCTCTCTCTGTTCTTATAGCTTGACATGGAGTTGGATTTTGGTTAAGTTCCCACTGCTTATTTTAATGCAAAATTTGTTTTTCTGAACTTCTAGAAGGAGGGAGGGAGCGTTCAAGGTGGCTTTCTTAACTTCATAGAGCTCCCTCTTCTGTTGCTTTCAAACAGAGCTCAAAATATGATGGCTTTCTCCTGACACTTCTTGATTCTATTTCTATCCCTACTTTTATCTGTACCTTTTCTGCTTCACTTCTATTATATCCCTATCCTTTTCAATTTTAATTCCATTCCCAGCTGGTTCTTCTTAGGGTGGGGACCTGTCCTGGAAGGTCCCCCGAGGAGATGAGTTTCAAAAGTTCATAGGAGCAGGGCGCCTGGCTGGCTCAATTGACAGAGCATGTGACTCTCGATCTCAGTCATGAGTTCAAGCCCCACGCTGGGTATGGCACCTACTTAAAAAAAAAAAAAAAAATTCCCAGGAGCAAAACTGCTCCAGTTCTTTCAGTCCCCATTATCAATCCCTTGTACCTACTCAAAACTACAGCAGGCAAAACACTTTCTAGTTTCAGCTTCACCTGGCATATTTTCCATGAACATCTGGTGGCTATTTTGGGGTTCTTCCATGCTCAGATTAAGGTATCTCATTGCTACCTTGTTTTCTCCCATGCAAATGATGATACCACACACGTCTTGGAGCTGTTAGTGGTTTTTCCAGACCTGCTTGTATTTTGGGATAGTCATGAAGGTACCTTTTCAACTGGATTTGTTGTAAATATTATCCATAGGCATATCTTTTTTATCTGCTCTATTTCTATATTGTGATCTGAAGAACCATGCTGCAGCCATTCTCCCTGCAAAGACTTCTTACACAAATATTACTTGAACAGAGATAATCTCCTATCATGCTACCTTATTTTTTCTTTGTAAATGCCTATGTAAGACTGTATCAATAATTTTTAAGTTGAAACACCTCTGTAATTCCCCTTTAAAAGTATAATTAACTGATAGTTGTTTTCTGATTAAAACAAAGTCAAGTTACCTCACTGACTGGGGACTGAGGTTGTTTATTTTTATCCACATCTATTAACTCAACTGTTTTAAACTGAGTCAGAAACACACTGCTGATGAAGAGCTGTGCCAGAGAAAATGTAAAGGCAAAGCCTACTAGAAGTCTGGCCCGGTCATGGCTTAGAGAACAGGACCAGCAATTTACAACAAAGCTGCCAAAAGTGACAGGTAAGATTTAGAGCAGGGGTCAGCAAACATTTTCTGTACAGGGCCACCTATGTTCAGGACTATTTCTATCAGCCCCCTACTTCTCTTCAGGTTCTTACACAAAGATTGCAAAGTGTAGAGGAAAGAGCTTTGGAGTGAGTCAGGTCAGGGTTCAAATTTCAACTATGTCACTTACTGCAGTATGACCTTGACCAAGTCCCTAAATCTCTCTGAGCCTCTAAACTGGTGGTTGTCTTCCCTATTTCACAGCATACCACTGAGACAACTAAATAAGGCAATCTATGTAAACACCAGTACTGAAAGCAGGCATTTTAGAAATATTAGTTGCCCGTTTAGCTCCTTTCATTCAACAAATGTTCATTCAATGTGTTTCCATCATGATGAAAGTTACAGCAGATACAGCACTGAGCATCACTGTCCAGCTGGGAAAAAGTTAGTCAGCATACATCTTAACCTATCCAGGTAAAAGAAGTGCAAAGCAGCTCTTCCTTCTCACCAACACATTGGACAGTGCCCCGGCAGTGTTAGAGAGTGCTATACATATGGGGCAAAAGAGTTTGCCTGAGACCTTCCTCCCCCAGCTTCCAACAAAGGGTATACTATCTAGATGCTGGCATTCGGGATATCAGAACTTAAAGAGGAAAGCAGCACGGGCAGTGAACTTGGCCAGATGGATTGAGAATGGACAACCTGGCATGTCATTTTTGGAAGGCTGGTTATCCTTCCAACTAACCTGTTAGGGACCAATCCTAACCTCTTCACTTACCTGTTGCTGTTGCTCCTGGACCTTTTTTAGGCTGCTTTGGGGCTGTGTACTGGAAGAACTCATTTCCATGGCCAGCAGAAGCCTGATCCAGTCCAAAAAGAGAAGCCAATCTGGCACTGTTAGTAAAAAATGAAAATGACATTTCATTTGACTTATCTCAAATCTGGAATCATTATAAAAGCTGCTCACCTCCAACCCTGTACAAATACCTCCTTGACTGTATATCCCACCATACTGGAAATGACAGCTAAGTGTCTCTGAAATCAAGACTGTATTTCTGGGGATTACTGGGTGGCTTAGTTAAGTGTCTGTCTTTAACTCAGGTCATGGTTCCAAGGTCCTGAGACTGAGTTTCGCATCAGGCTGCTTCTCCCTCTGCTTGCCACTTCCCCGCCTGTGCTCTCTCTCTTTCTGCCAAATAAATAAATAAAATTCTTAAAAAAAAAAGATTGTATTTCTGATCTAAATAGGATCAGCTGACCTTGCCTGTCCACAGGACTTTGGTCAAGGCATTTATTTAGGACCTCAGTTTCTGTGTATGTAAATTGAGGTGATTTGTAAATTGAGCAGATGATCTGTGTGGTCTTTTCAAACTATAAATTCTTGCCTTTAGCAAGTCATAGTTTCCTACCTTTTACTCGCTTATTACACTGCAATAGAAATGTACTTCAAATTTACTCAATTGAACATGGTCCTATCATTTCACCTAACAGTCTGAATGACTCTTTCCCATCCCTTGCAATGAATCTTATGCTATAACCATCCCAAAGAAACTGCTCTTGTTAAGGTCACCAACAACCTTTTTGTTACTAAACACAGTTTATCAGTCTTTACCTTATTTGGCTTTTATGCCCCCTTTTTACACTGTTACCTAATTTGTTTTTCTTCAAACAAACTCTTCCCTTGCCTTCTGTGGAGATATTTGAGGGGAGGGAGGGACTGGCCCAAGTAAGACATTGCTAAATGATAATGGGATCCCTCTCTTGTTGTCTTCCCATGTCTCTGGCTCCTTCTTTAACTCCTGGGTTTCTTCTTCCTTTGCCTAGCCTTTTATTTTCCATTTTTTTAAGACTTATTTGAGAGAAAGAGAGGGAGAACCTTTAAGCAGACTCCCTGCTGAGCATGGAGCTTGCTCTCACGACCCCTGAGATCATGACCTGAGGACCTGAGCTGAAACCAACAGTCGGACGCTCAACCAACTGAGCCACCCAGACGACCGCTGCCCAACCTTTTAAATGCCCATGCCCCCAGATTTCACTCTCCCCGTCCCTTGGCAATCTAATTCATTTATGTTGGTATCAAGTGCTATCCCAAGGCTGATAATGCTCAAATCTGTATCCCCAACCCACAATTTGCTCCTGAGTGTCAGAAAACTTATCCCACAGCCACATGTCCACTAGAACTCCTATCTTTCAACCCCCACTGCCCCAACAAAACCTGCTCTCACTCTTGTGTTTTCTCTTGGTGAAAATACTTTTTGTATCAGGATCCCCAAGACCACCAGCAGGTTCAATGATCTGGCAGGACTCACTGGACTCAGCATATAGTTATAATCATGGCTAAGATGTATTACAACAAAAAGATAACACAGCAAAATCAGCAAAGGGAAAAGGCACATGGGGGAAAATTCCAGAGGAAATGAGGGGCATCCAAGAGTCCTTTTCCAGTGGAGTGACACTGGACATATTTAATTCCTCTAGGAAAGAGTTATAACAATATATATAACGTATGGTCTCCCAAGGAAGCTCATTAGAGACTCAGTGCTCCAGATTTTTTTGTTGGGGCTGGTCACACAGAAATCCTCTAGCATGAACCAAAACTTTACACTCCTAGAAAGAAGGTTTGGTTCAACATAAACCTATTGCTTGTACAGTTTAGGCACAGTGAGCCACACATCACTTATGGAAAGCTTTGTATCAGTGTGGGTAACTGTTTACCAATCAAGTGCCCATACGCCAGCCAAGTGCCAATCTTGTAAACAGGACTTTCAAAAGATGATGCTGTCATGTATCCTATGTTAACTCTTTTCTGCAAATGTACACAACAAAAACTGAAATCTGGGCATCATCCTTGGTTTCCCCCCTCCCCCCCGCCCCGGTGCTCTTGACCAATCTCTGAGTCCATTTGACTTTACTTGCTCAATACTTCTTGAACCCATCCATTTCTCCCCATCCTCACTGCCACTTCCCTAGTTCAGGTCACCATCATATCTCTGTAACTAGAATTATTCTGACAACCTCCTGACTTATCTCCCCATCCTGGTCTTGCCTGCTTCTTATCCATTCTCCAAACTGCATCCACAGTGATCTTTCTAAAAACCAAACTTGATCAAGTCTCTTTCCTCCTTAAAACCCTCTAACACCTCAATATTATCAAGATAAAAATCCAAACTGTACAAGACAGCTTTACCAAGTCCTTCAAGACCTAACCTCGGGCGCCTGGTTGGCTCAGTTGGTTAAGCGACTGCTTAATGGAATTATACTTCAGCTCAGGTCATGATCCCAGAGACCTGGGATCGAGTCCCACATTGGGCTCTCTGCTCGGCGGGAAGCCTGCTTCTCCCTCTCTCACTCCCCCTGCTTGTGTTCCCTCTCTCGCTGTGTTTCTCTCTGTCAAATAAATAAAATCTTAAAAAAAAAAAAAAAAAAGACCTAACCTCTCCATACTTCCCCAGCTTCCTAACTGGCCATTTCTCAACTCCAACTGTGTGCTACACAGAACTTTGTTTCTCAAATAAGGCAAGATCTCCAGCCTTTGGATATTCTGTTCCCTCTGCCTGAAACATTCTTCCTGTTCCTTTTCTTCCCGAGAAGTTGCTCCTAATCTCAAAGTCTAGATTAGATGATCATCTAAGGGGCTCCCAAAGGAGTCTACTTCAATTCACTCAAGAAATATGTATCCCATGGGGCGCCTGGGTGGCTCAGTGGTTTAGAGCCTCTGCCTTCGGCTCAGGTCATGATCCCGGAGACCCGGGATCGAGTCCCACATCGGGCTCCCTGCTCAGCAGGAAGCCTGCTTCTCCCTCTCTCACTCCCCCTGCTTGTGTTCCCTCTCTCGCTGTGTTTCTCTCTGTCAAATAAATAAAATAAAATCTTTAAAAACAAACAAACAAAAAAGAAATATGTATCCCATGCTGTGCTAAATGCTGAGTATATATGGATAAGCAGAGCTGAGTTCTATTTTCAAGGAGCTCATACTCTAACAAGGATATTAAGTATTACATAGTAAATAACTGCAAAATATAATTTAAGATATATAACAAGTAGCTGCTGAATGGAATTATACTCCAGACGAGATCGGGCACGTTCAGGGTGGTATGGCCGTAGACTGGAATTATACTCCATATAGAGTAACAAAAGTTATTCAATCAGTTATTATATAATAACTGACCATTATCATCACTACTTGGCTATATTTTGCCTAGGGTCTGGTATATAACAGGCTCAAAAAATGAACTCAAAGTCTAGTCTAGCTCTGAGCTCCTCTTCTCCAAAGACATCTTTGGTTTAGGTCATGTAAATATTGAGGGGTGCCTGTATGGTTCAGTCAGTAAAGTACTGCAATGCTTGATCTCCGGGTTCTGAGTTCAAGCCCCACATCGGGCATAGAGATTACTAAAAAAAAAACAAAAACAAACAAAAACAAAAAACCTTAAAAAACATATTGAAACATCACAACTTTTGGCGGCTTGTCCCCAAATAATTTTAATGTATAATACATACTAACATTTTGCAAAATAAATTTAATATGATTTTAAACTATTACCCTGTTTTCTCATGGTAGTGTACTATAAATTTCCTTTACATTTCCTGTAAATGGAGTCAACAATGCCTCCTCTAAAAGACTAAGAGGTTAAGTGAGATTATAAGTATAAAGAGCATGCTGTCCTAAATAAGACATGGACAAACGCTAAAAAAATTAAGAGGAAACCGAGATTTCTCCTGTAACTGAGGCAATCTGGGAAGATTCCCTAAAAGACTGAGATTCTGGGGGCGCCTGGGTGGTTCAGTCGGTTAAGCATCTCCCTTCAGTTCAGGTCATGATCCCAGGGCCCTGGGATTCAGTCCTACATAGGGTTCCCTGCTCGGCAGGGAGCCCGCTTCTTCCTCTACCTCTTCCCTCCTGCTCATGCTCTCTCGCTCTCTCTCAGATAAATAAAATATAAAAAAAATAAGACTCTGGGAAAGCTTGGGCAGTGAATAATTTACAAAACTTAGAACCTAGTTAAGATATAATGGTTTAAGCAGCAGTGGCCACAATTGCCAAACTGTGGAAAGAGCCAAGGTACCCTTCAACAGATGAATAGATAAAGAAGATGTGGTACATATATACAATGGAATACCATGCCTCCATCAGAAAGGATGAATATCCACTTTTGTAGCAACATGGACTGGATTGGAAGAGAGTATGCTGAGTGAAATAAGCCAAGTAGAAAAAGTCAAGTATCACATGGTTTCACTTACTTGTGGTGCATAAGGGGTAATATAGAAGACAGTAGGGGAAGGAAAGTAACTGGGAAGTAGGGTAATTCAGGGAGAGAAATGAAGCAAGAGAGACTTTGGACACAGAAACAAACTGAGGGACTTGGAGGGAGAAGGTGGGGGATGGGAGAGCCTGGTAGTGGGTACTGAGGGCACCTATTGCATGGAGCACTGGGTGTGGGGCTTGGGCAATGAATCTTGGAATACTGAAAAAATAAAATAAATTTAAAGTAAAAAAAAAAGGTATAATGGTTTATGCATAGATAACTGAGAAGAAAAGAATGTCCTTGTTAGCTTCAGTATGGATATGGGTATTGGATTTGCTGTTTTCATTTTGCTGCTATGTTTTTTTTAAGGGAAAGATAAAAGTGTCATATGTAAACTATGTTTCCACAGATGCTCTAAAGGCCAGCCAATTGAGGACTGCAAAATCAATCCAAAAGCCAGGTCAACCAAATTATCTTTCATATCCATTCTATTTTCTTTTTTTTAAAGATTTATTTATTTATTTTGGGGGGAGAGAGAGAGAGAGAGAGAGCGCGAGCGAGCGCAGGGGCACGAGTGTGCATGAGCAGGGGGAGGGGCAAAGGGAGAAGGAGAAGCAGGTTCCTACAGAGCAGGAAGTCTGAGGTGGGACTCAGTACCTGAGCTAAAGGCAGATGCTTAGCTGACTGAGTCATCCAAGTGCCCTCCATTCTATTTTCTATTAATATTTTTAAATGAACTCTATATAGATTTAGGGGAATAAGTTTCCTGTAAATTATTATTTTTTCCACTTTTAAAGTGTTCTCAAATATACACATCTCTCTGTGTTAGCAAGAATGGGCTTGTAGGGGCGCCTGGGTGGCTCAGTTGGTTAAGCAACTGCCTTCGGCTCAGGTCATGATCCCGGAGACCCGGGATCGAGCCCCACATCGGGCTCCCTGCTCGGCGGGAAGCCTGCTTCTCCCTCTCTCACTCCCCCTGCTTGTGTTCCCTCTCTGGCTGTGTTTCTCTCTGTCAAATAAATAAAACCTTTAAAAAAAAAGAAAAAAAAAAAAAGAATGGGCTTGTTAACTCTGGACTTGAGTCTCTATGTTTATAATTCACAGGAAAAGTCATTATGACATTAATAATTTTAAAAATAAATGTAGCCAATGCATTTAGTTGCCAAAGTCTTTACCTAACCTTAACTTTATACTCCTTTTCTTTTCACATCAAAAAGGATAACACAGGGACACCTGGGTGGCTCAGTCAGTTAGGCATCTGCCTTCAGCTCAGGTCATGATCCCAGGGTCTTGGGATCAAGCCCGAAGTCAGGCTCCTCATCTCATGGGAGGTCTGCTTCTCCCTCATGGGAGGTCTGCTTCTCTCTCTCCCTCTGCCTGCCGCTCCCGTTTGTGCTCTTTCTCTGTCAAATAAATAAATAAATAAATAAATAATCTTTAAAAAAAAAAAAGGTAACACATAGCAGTTATACTGTATTCATGTGTTTTTAAAAATAGGGATTCTTTTTAGGGAGCCTGGGTGGCTCAGTGGGTTAAAGCCTCTGCCTTCGGCTCAGGTCATGATCTCAGGGTCCTGGGATGGAGGCCCCCGTCAGGCTCTCTGCTCAGCAGGGAGCCTGCATCCTCCTCTCTCTCTGCCTACCTGTGATCTCTGTCAAATAAATGAATAAAAATCTTTAAAAAAAAATAGGGATTTTTTTGCTGTTAAAGTACTTCTTTTATAAACTATGGCATCAAACATATACTTCTACAATAATAATAGTTACCACATGGCAATCTAGTGGAAATCTGCTTGCCTGACTTCAAATCCAGACTCTCCACTTTTTAGCTGTGTGACCCTGAGCAACTTACCTCTCTGACTCCTAATTTCCTATGTACAAAATCTGTACAATAGTAAAAACTACCTAATAAACTAGTGATGAAAAATAAATATGATAAGTATATTTACTATTTGGTACGGTACCTGGCACAGAGTAAGTACATAATACATGTTTTACACACATGTGCACATACCCTAATATACTGCAATGTCACATGAACTCAGATACCCCTGTAAGGGAGAAAGCATGATCAATCAATGCATAAATTGGCCTGCAAATATAAAATGCTATTAGTGGCACCTGGGTGGCTCAGTCAGTTAAGCGACTGCCTTCGGCTCAGGTCATGGTCCTGGAGACCCGGGATCGAGTCCCACATCAGGCTCCCTGCTCGGCAGGAAGCCTGCTTCTCTCCCTCTCACTCCCCCTTTTTGTGTTCCCTCTCTGGCTGTGTTTCTCTCTGTCAAATAAATAAAATCTTTAAAAAAAAAATAATAGGGCGCCTGGGTGGCTCAGTTGGTTAAGCGACTGCCTTCGGCTCAGGTCATGATCCCGGAGACCTGGGATCGAGTCCCACATCAGGCTCCCTGCTCGGCGGGAAGCCTGCTTCTCCCGCTCTCTCGCCCCCTGCTTGTGTTCCCTCTCTGGCTGTGTTTCTCTCTGTCAAATAAATAAAATCTTTTAAAAAAAAATAAAAATAAATAAATAAAATAAAATAAAATGCTATTAGCTGAAACAAAGTACCATACATTTAGCACACATTCACATATTTCTTTACTTCAAAGTCATGATGGTAGGAAAAGAGCTAAGACAAATAAGAAAAAAAAAAATCAAGCCTTCTGATTACTACTTCTAGGTTAGATATGGATTGGAAAAGGCCTGGAAACTTGGAACACAGATTATCAATCATCTCAACAGCCATCCCAGGCACTAACACTCCTACTTCTACCAGGCTTGAATATCCTAAATGGAATCAAGTCAAAATACTTGAAAATTGGGGCGCCTGGGTGGCTCAGTTGGTTAAGCAACTGCCTTCGGCTCAGGTCATGATCCTGGAGACCCAGGATCGAGTCCCATATCGGGCTCCGTGCTCGGCAGGAAGCCTGCTTCTCCCTCTCTCACTCCCCCTGCTTGTGTTACCTCTCTGGCTGTGTTTCTCTCTGTCAGATAAATAAAATCTTAAAAAAAAATACTTGAAAATTAATAAGCAAATGTATTTACAGCCACTACAGTTATAAGAGGAAGTAGAAGGCAGCTGCAATACTTACTGTCATATGTTCTACTTCCTCAGGAAAAAACAAAGAAGGAATAGCTGAATCAGAGACCATTGGTAAAACTTTCAATATCCTCAATCTTAAATTTGATTTGGTTTCTCTGGTTATTACTGGGAACAAAAATAAGTGATCTGTACAACTTTGTTTACTAAGCCTTTTATCATTCAATTAGCTGCTGTCTGTGTTTAGGAGCACAGTTAGAAAAAAGATTTTGGGTGCCTGAGTGGCTCAGTTGTTAAGCGTCTTCCTTCAGCTCAGGTCGTGATCTTGGGGTCCTGGGATTGAGCCCCGCATCAGGCTCCCTGCTCCACGAGGAGCCTGCTTCTCCCTCTCCCACTCCCCGTTTGTGTTCCCTCTCTCACTCTGTCTCTCTCTGACAAATAAATAAAATCTTTAAAGAAATAAAAATAAAAAATAAAAGATTTTATTTAAGAGAGAGAGGGGGAAGGCGAGAACAAGTGGGGGGAGGGCCAGAGGGAGAAGCAGATTCCCTGCAGAGCAGGGAGCCCGATGTCAAACTCGATCTCAGGACCCTGGGATCACGACGTGGGCCGAAGGCAGGAGCTTAACCAACTGGGCCACCCAGGTGTCCTAGGAGCACAGTTAAACACTTACAACTAAAATGTTTCATGTCCTTGATGGGCCTTCTCAGAAAAGTGGGATAGCTGAGCCATCAAGAACTATCTCAGGCCAGGAATCTGGAAAAGAACACGACTGGCATTATCTACTCTGTCATTTTCAGTCTGTAGCACACTGCTCGTTGCATAAAAGTTGGGATCTTTAATATTCCTTTATAGACTTCTCCTGGATATTTTCACTAGGGAAGAATGTGAGTTTACAGTACCTCTTATAGAGGTGCCTCTATGGTGCCAAGGTATAGAAGAAATGCTCACTCTTCTATACCTTGGTGTATTTGCCAAGGTATATGAAGATGCTCACTCGGTATTACAAGTTGTATAAAGAGAAGGCAAGCACTCTTGACTTTTTTCGATAGTTTTGTTTTAAGATTTTACTTTTATTATTAGAGAGAGAAAGAAAGAGAGAGAGAGAGAGAGAGAGAAGGAGAGACTACATGCACACAGGAGCTGGGGCGGGTCACAGAGGTAGAGGGAGAAGCAGACTTCCCACTGAGCAGAAAGCCTAACAAAAGGCTCAATTCCAGGACCCAGAGATGAGGACGTGAGCTGAAGGCAAGTGCTTAACTAACTGGGCCACCCAGGCACCCCTCTTGATAGGTTTTTAAAAAGAGAAATAAAATACTAATTCTCAAGGGGCCAACAGTTTGTTTCAACCAAAATTTTTAAAGACCATGAAACAACTATAATCTTTCCCATTGATTAAGCTTGCTTGGTACAGTTTCAGCTTGCATGGCCATATGTGCAGTTAACTCACTACCATACAGTGAGTTCTGCCTGTATTTGGTTCTGATTTCTCTACATCCTTACCAGCACATTATTGTCTTCTTGATAACAGCCATTCTAGTGGGTGTGAAATGGTATCTCTTTGGCTTTGATTTGCTATTCCCTAATAACTAATGATGTTGAGCATCTTCTTATGTACTTATTAGCAATGTGTAGATCTTCTTTGGAGAACTATCTATTCAAATCTTTTGCTCATTTTAAATTGGATTCCTCTCTTTATTTTTCACCTGAATCTATTTGCTAGCTAATCAGATGTTTTAAATTAGTGAGTTAAGCCTAAATCAAAAAGATGGCCACAGAGTCAAAAGGACCAGGCTGGACTATGTGGAAATTTTAGTGAGTGTTTTGAGTGGAAAAAAGGAAAGGAACCAAAACATAGCTTAACTCTAAAATAACTGAGCAACTGAAAGAACCCAACGCAGAACTCAGTGGACAGAGACCATCTAAAGTGAGAGCAGGAGTGGAAAGGGTGGTACGGGTGAAGAAAAGGACTTAAGAGTAGGTAATAAAATACAGCCAGTCACAGTGTAAGTCAAAATATCCCATTCAAGACCGAAAGAGAAACAATGTCATTTTATGGTCATTCTTGTACTGAAATCTCCAACAGAAGCAACTTGAGAGCAGGCACAGTAGCTTAATCATTTTTGAACCTCTTAGCAGGAAGATGAGGAGTGCTTGTTGGTGTATTCACCATTCTTCTGTATATTCTTAAATTTGTTAAACATGTTCAAAGAAAGGACTCCGCAAGGATCACGATTGGCAGCTCACTTTCAAAGGAGTCAAGCTGTCTACCGACACATGAGGGAGAAGACTAAACTGATTATGGGAAACAAGACACTGCCTCCTGAAGTCTTGCACCTCAGGCTAGTATATATAATGACTGGAGGCAAGGGATAGTGACTGCAGTCTCTTACGTTGGTTTTAAGCTTTAACACTCAATTTCACAGCTATCATTCATTCAACAGGCACTTCCGGAGCACACACTACATGCTGTGCTGAGCGCTAGACACAGATGAACCGCAAAAGCAGTCCCTGTTCTGACAGGGTTCATAATCTAATAGGTTCGGTGTTGCAAGGATAGAGGTAATCAGCCTAACTGTGGGAATAAGGAAGAGAAAGCAATGCATTCTGCCTGGGTCTCTGAGAGAAGGGAAAGCACCAAAAGGTGACATCCGGGCTGGGCCTTGAAGGATGCTGGAGCTGACCCACAAGGGCCAATTCTTGAAGTGTCACTGTTTTGTCCAAGAGAAAGTCTCACATCGGCCTCAGCTGACTCCTATAAAAACTCCGAGGCAGATGTTGTCACCGGTAATCACTTCCATTTCACAAAAGGAGAAACTGACCCACAAAGCAAAAGGCGAACCCCAGAGCGATACTGAGTGACAGGGGACGTGCCAGGTCCAGAATCGAGGTGGAGAGCCACGGCACAGTTTCGAGATCTGCCGGGATTGCGAAACCTGTAGAGCACTGGAATGTGGCAGGGGTCTGGACCAGGAAGTTTGGAAGAAGTCTGACAAGAGTGCGATCCCTCCAACCACTTGCCCAGTTTTCTCAGCTACGCCCTCTGTCCCACGCTTCTCAGTCACTCACCCGCCGCTAGGGGAAAGAAAATCGGTGTCGTCTTCGTCTCCGGCACCGAACATCGCGGCGCCTTTCCCCCTGCCGTAGGTGGGAAGCAAGAGTGTTTCCCGGCCTTCCACCGCCGACGTCGTGAAATGCCGTGGCGGTGTGCTGCTTTCCGGCAGGACGAACCCTCGCACGGTGGCTCGGCCGGGAGAGGTCTAGGCTCTAGAGAAGGTGGGGGAAAGGCAAATGGGAGGACCTCGCGGGCACGCGCGCCGGTGACGCAAGGCTTCTCCCGCCGGCAGAGACCGTGAAATCCGCAGAGCTCCAAATCCTGCGTACGGATTGGCCGACGAGGCAGGGGGCGGGGCAGGGGCGGGAATCAGCGGCCTCGGTGGCGGTCGTGGACACGTCGAGCCCGGCAGAAGTGGAAGGGGCTTCCGAAGAGTCGCGGTGGTGGTGACGGGTTAAGGTTCTAAGAGGGAGGTGCCGGTGGCGAGACTCGATCTGGAAGGTAAGTACCCACTGCCGCTCTCCCACCCCTGGCATCGGCACAGTCCTTTCTTCCCGGGGACAGGGACCCTCCACACCACTCTTCTCCGCTCTGCGAAAGGAGAAAGGGCCCGGGACTGGCAGTCTGGAGACTGAGCTTTCGACCGGGCCCCTACGGTGACATAGCTAGAGTGACCTTGGGGCTGGGTGCTCGGTGCCTCACTTTCCCCGTCTATAAAACGGGCCTGTCGTCTCTCTTTGCTTGTCCCCTTTGGCCGACCCCCCTATTTATTCAGCGGGTTCTTTGTCAGTGTTTCTGTGCGCAGGCTGGTGAAGAAGCTTTTAGACCTCAGAGGTCATCGAATTCAATCCCAGCCTCCTCATAATCCCAGAATTTGCAATAGGGAAACGTAGCAATAGGTACTTGGAGGACTAGTCCGAGGTCACACAGAGTAAAGGGCAGACTGGGACTGGATCCCTAATCTCTTGATTCAGGACTTAGTAAGCTGATGGGTGAAAAAGAACCTTATCAACTCTTAAGCACTGTGCACCTTTAAAGAGCGGTTATTGTTATACGGTGGCATACATCTGGAGAGAATTCACCACCCAATGCAGGTGAGGTGTAGAAAAGCAGGGATATTCTGGGGGTAAGTGATGGAAGAGAGAAAACTTCAGAAGCGAAAATCCCCCAGTCCCAATATTGATCTGGGTTTTGCTTAGTGCTTTTGCCACAGACCTAAGTCAACATCAGTTGTTGGGGACTTCTGTGTCTCCATTTTCCACCCTCTCTGTATCTTACATAAGTATTTCTTTGGTTAACTTGGTATAATTCTTGAAACAAGCTCCGGGTAAGCCTGGTTTAGCTAAGATGTGGGTAAGTCTATAATGTATCACTGTAGCATCCATTTCCGTAGATCTCAACTGGAGTTGTTTCACTCAGGGCTTCTCTCCATCAGGTTAGTACAACAGGTGTCCCTTACCTGAATGTTTTAGTCTGTTAACATAAAATTGAAGTGAAGCGACTGGTAGTGATTCACCTCCTAGAGAACTTTGTACTTCTTGGTACTCCTCTTGTTCTGCTTTTTATTATAGTTTGTGTACTTGTACTAAATTGTGAGCTCCACAAGGACAGGGACAGTTTTATTCATCTTGATGTCACCTGTGTCACAGAGCACTATGCCTTCTTGACCATAATGGATTCTCATTCTTTGTTAGACTGAGTAATAGAATTCATCCTTATTCCCATTCCTTAATTTATGCTCTTGGGGTTTTTACACCTGTGACCCAGAGGGCCATGCAATGGCTCCTGCCTTCAAAAAAGATAAAAATGCTGTACTAGCTGTGAACTCTCTTTTGCTAGTTGAAGATGATTTTACTATTGTTTAAAGCTCTAGGGGAGGAGAAAGGGGGAATAGAATAGCTAGAAATAGTATGTGTAGCTCTGATTTTTGTTAGTAAAGGATTCGTCTATTAAACTGAGAGACAGGGCTATTGTTGGCTTCCTGTGTCCATTTGACAGATAAAGATGGTTAAAGCAGTGAAGGCTGATGTGTGAAAACAGTGATGCAACTGGAATCTAAGCACTAGAACTGGAACCCTTTGCAGTAGCTCTGTTTAGAATATGAACTTAGCTACCTGTCAGGGAGGGAGAATGAATTGCCTAAGTGGCATCACTTTTTCTAACCCCTTTTCCCAGTACTGGTCATCGTCATTCCAGCACGGAAACATCTGAATAGTGCTTTAAAAAAAAAAAATACTGAAAGAACATTTGAGTGCTTATCTTGAATTCTTGAGTTGGGGATGTTTTCATCCAGGGTATTTAAGTAGCCTTTTTAGATAGGCAGGCATGTAAAATCTGGATCAGCGTTTTTGGCAATTGGGACACCACAAATATGCATACCCAGGTCACCACTATGGAAATGCAGCTGCTAGTTCTGATCAGCAGTATGAGAAAGGGGTAGATAGTGGTGAGGCTTCCTCAGTCTTGCAGGATTTGAACTGCAAGATTAGGTACACCTAAAAAGCCACTGTTGGGGCACTGGGGTGGTTCAGTTGGTTAAGCTCTGATTCTAGATTATAGCTCAGGTCATGATCTCAGGATCGTAAAATCGATCCCACATCAGGCTCCATGCTGTGGGGGGGGAGCCTGCTTGAGATTCTCTCCCTCTGCCCCTCTCTCCACTTGTGCATGCTCTCTCTATCTCTCAAATAAATAAATAAACAAGTTCAATCTTTTTTTTAATGAAAAAAGAATTAACAAATTTAATAAAAAGGCACTGTCTTCCTGAATTAGAGTATCGGCCCAGGAATGAAAAAAATCTGAGTTCCCAGCCCTTCCAACTCACTCTGAGCTTGGGCTAGGCTCCCTAAACCCTTTATAAATGAAGTGGTTTAAACCCAGATACCTATTAAGTACTGCTGGGAATACAGAGGTAAGGAAAGCACAACCCTGATCTCAAGTTTGAATTAAGCATTTTTGTTTGTTTGTTTTGCTTAAATACACAGTTTTTAGATGTATTTATAAAATATATTGACCCTTCCCCCCCAAGAGTAACCAGGAAGTGGCAATTTTAACAATTCATTTCAAATTATCAGCAATTTGGGGGGTTCTGGGTGGCTCGGTTGGTTAAACAACTGTGTTTGGCTCAGGTCATGATCACAAGGTCCTGGGATAAAGCCCCAAATCCGAATCCGCCTCCCTGCTCCAGGGGGAGCCTGCTTCTCCATTTCCTCTGCCTGCCACTCCCCGGGTTTGTGCACGTGCTTGCTCTTTCTCTCCCTTTGTGTGTCAAATAAATAAATAAAATCTTTTTTTAAAAAAACTAAAATTATCAGCAATTTTGCTATAGAGATGTAATTTTTAATCTGTACTGGTGAATGAATTTTAAATATTAAACTATAAAAATTATTAAAGTTTGAAGTTATAACCAGGTTAGAAGATAGGTGTGGTGATAGCGGTATGAATTGAATATAGTTTTGGGGGAATTGGGGGAATTGGTATAGTGTTCTTTCTGTCTAGTCACTAAAAACAGAAGAATGTCAGAATACAATTCAAGAAATACCTGAAAACCTTCTACTTGTAAGTAACCATTCAGGGTGTTGCCTGGAATAGGAAGATGAGTAAGTCTTTGTTATCCTCAAAGTGCTTACAGTTGAACAGTGGGGATAGTTGAAGTATATAAATAATTGTAATAGAAGACATAGTAAAGTAAGTCCCATAAGTAGAAATTAATTATTGTGGGTTTTCAAAGGAAGAAGAGATTATATCTAGTTTGGAGGAGTATGTGGGGTTAGATAATGGTCTTTGAAGATGAGTGGGGTTCCAAATGGAAATGAGGAAGTATGGTTCTCCAGGTTGAGGGGGTGGCTTTGGCAAAAGCACAAAGGCAGGAGAGAAGGCACAAGTTTCTTACAAGACCAGAGTTGCCCTCTATTTTGATGCAATTAGGACCAGTAGTTGGCCAACTAAAAGAATAAGTTAAAATAGGGAATCATACAAATATTAATTACACACAGACCTTAGCCATTTGATTTTAACTTAAAGCATAGACATCTTTTTGCCATTCTTTAAGCCTTTTCACGGGGTGTGGGCCCCAAGGATCTATGAACTATAGCATGGGGGCCAAACCTTGTCCTAGCCTTTTGCCTGTTTCTGTAAATAGTTTTATTGGAACACCGCCATGCTCATTTGTTACATATTATCTATGGCTATTTTGACTACAAGGTAGAGTTGAATAGGTGTACATATCTGTGTGACTCATTTTTATCTAGTCTTTGCAAAGCTTTCAATTTGGTTTTCATAGAAACAACTATCAGACTGTCCATGGAGTATAGTAGCTTAATTCTTAAGCTCTGGAGCCAAATTGTTTTGCCGTTTATTAGTTATACAGGTCTTGGGCACGTTGCTCAGTTTTCTCCTTTGGAAAATAGGGACAATGATAGTATCTAGTTTCTAGGGTTCTTGTGAAGACTATAGGAGTCAATTCATGTAAAGCACTTAGAATAGCGTCTGACAGGAAGCAAGTATTACCTGCTGCTTTTCCTCTTGTCACTTACACTTAATTGCTTTACATAATATTTTATTAAATTATATTCTTATATTAATAAGCACAACTGGAATAAATTGACTTATGAACAAACCTACCCGACACATGATAAGGACACAATTTCACTGAGGGAAAGAAGTGTTGATCCCATGACATTAGAGACTAGCCTAGTTAGTGTGCTATCATTTAAATCAGTTAGGAGATTTCTGTGGGATCATTGGCTAAGAATATAAGACAACAGAACACATAGGGAAGTAGTGGATTAAAACTGAAAAGGAGACCAGGGCCATATTTGTCTAACACCATGAAAGTCAAAGGGATAAGTTTGTACTTAGCCATGTAGGAAATGGGATTATTTATTCTAAATGACATGATTGATATGAAAAAATTCATGTGGTTTAAGAGTATATGAGATAAAAAGTAAATTTACCATGTCAGTATCCACTTCATTTTTCTTTCTTTTTTTTTTTTTAAGATTTTATTTTTAAGTAATCTTCACACCCAACATGGGACTCAAACTCACAGCGCCAAGACCAAGAGTCCCGTGCTCCACTGACTGAGCCAGCCAGGTGCACCTCCACTTCATTTTCCTAGTAGTCCTTAGAATGTGGAGTTGTGTGGATTGAATGAGGTAAGGCATGGTAAACACTACTTGGGAAACAGGTATTAGCCCTTAAAAGCCACAATCTAGTTTTTCTTTGGATTATAATCACAATTTCGAATTGAGAAAAATAAAGATTCTAGGCTGCATTTGAATAAAACAATTTATGCTATACTCTGAGGAGTCTCAGAACCTTGAGTCTTTTACCTCTCCTACTTCCAGTTTGGCTCTGCTGTGGTTTTTCTTTGTGCCTTCCTCATCAGAAGTGCTACAAAAGAGAAGATGGTGTAATTATCACTGGAAAAGCAAGTGTTTACAAGATGACTTTACTGGAAGATGTCAGATAAGTCAGTGACCAGGCATTCCCTAGATAACTACGCCACTTAAAGTTGGCAAGCAAAGGGATACCTGGTTGGCTCAGGCGGTGAAGCAATGTAGATCTTCATCGTAGGGTCAGGAGTTTGAGCCCATTCAAAAAAAAAAAAAAAGAAAGAAAGTTGACAAGCCCAGCATAACTGGAGTAAAAGGAGGGGAGAAGACCGGGCTGGTTGATGATACAGGCACTCCCACATGCAGTGGTTAGCATAATTAAGCCATTGAGAAAATCAAAAGTTTTCTGTAGTTTGCTATGAGAAGTCATCAAGAGTCTGATACTTAATACATTAAAACGAGCCATTTATGCCAAAAGAAAGCTTACAGTAGGGACTGGGAAGGAAATGCTTTTGAAGTTCCCCGGCTTTGAGTGCTACATTTCTGCTTTAGGTAACATCCCCAAGCAGAGGAGGGGCCCATCCTTAGGAATGCAAAGCCCTGCGGAAAAGGAAAGGGTTGAGAAGGGTCCACCCTGCCTCTTTTCCTTTACACAAAGGCCTTAGGCTTTTGTATACAACCTGCTTTTGTAGGGTGAGATGGAAACCTGCATGACAAAAGTAAGCAAGAGAAATGATTTGGAGGGAATCTATACATTCTAATGAGAGCAAATCTAGCAACCAGTAAAACATTTACAGGACCTTTTCAGCCAGGTTGAGTCTTTTTCTAAATAGGTAGTAGAGGTGTTAATGAGACTGTGCTGAGTGTTGACACAATTTTGAAGCAATTTGGAGCACCTAGAACTTAGTCTTTTGGTTTTCAAAATCAAAGTTAAAGGCATGCTGCCGACTCTGTACCCACAGGCCCCCATTCCTCTCTCCTACATTTTTCCCCTCTAGCTTTTCTGATGACTTTTTATCAGCTCCAGCACAACCCTGTGCGTGATCTGTATCTTAGTACATCATATATTTTTTTCATTATTTGTATGTATCCCTTCTCTAGACTGGGCTTCTTGAGGATAGGGGCTCATCATAGTTTTATCATGCCATAGGTACACAATACATTTGCGTGAATGAATGAAGAGAGTGAGTTCCTCAGGGCCACACAGATGATAAGTCCCAAGAGCCAGATCTAGAACCCCGGGCTTCTGATTCTTGGCCTAGTACTTTTCCACCACACCATGCAGCCTCAATCTGAAGTATTAAACAACTTTTCTCATTTTTGTGTACATTCTTTCAATGCATTTTCATTAAATCATCCTTTATTAATTGAAGGTAGAGTAGAGGGCTGCCTGGGTGGTTCAGTCAGTTAAGCATCGGACTCTTGATTTGGGCTGAGGTCATGATCTCAGGATTATGAGATGGAGCGCCACATTGTGCCCAGGCTGGGTGGGCAGTCCGCTTAAGATTCTCTCCCTCTTCCTCCACTCCTCTACCTGTGTGCGTACACTCTCAATAAATAAACAAATAAATAAATAAATCTCTTTTAACTGTGGGGGAGGGAGGAGTAAAATAGGAGCAGTTAAAATGTTTTCTAGTTTCTGCCTCACACCAGATTTCTTCCCAGTATTCACAGTCAAACCAATAACATTATGATCTAGATGATTAAAATCCTGTATAACATTAACTAAAGGAGAATTTAGGGACACCTGGCTGACTCAGTCAGTAGAGCATGCAGTTCTTGATCTCAGGGTCATGAGTTCAAACCCTGCATTGGCGTGGAGCCTACTTAAAAAAAAAAAGGAAAATTTAAACAGGGAGAACCTTTGTCTGCCTTTGATTATAACAGGAAGGCCGTTAAAGTAGTGCTTTGCCAATGTATGTTTATCTGATTAGCTTGTGTTCTTTAAATCAAACTGTAAGAGGCTCTGTACTTTAAGTGACATGAAAGTGAGCCCTATGTGTGAGTTAGACATCTCCTTTTAGAGATTAATTGTGTCATCTAATGAATAAGCAAACTATTACTAATTATATTTCATCCTTACTATACCTTAGATTTAGAAAGTATTTTGACTTAATTGATCCTTACAACCCTATGAGATTGACAGAGTGTAGGTATTTTTATATCCATTTTGCAATAAAAAGACCAGCACTTGTTGGGTTTAAGTGATTTGTTTAGTGTCATGTGGCTAATCTATGGCACTTGGTCTGTAGCTCAGAGTCCCTCATGTCTAGTCCAGTGCTTTTTCTACTCTTATCACACTGTCTATAAAACACTAAAATCTACATAAATCATACTAAAGCACTCATGGTTAGCATGTTGGAAATGTATCAAGACTACAAAAGGATCCAGTAAGAAGGTACGAAAGGGTGTATCTCGTGATTGCTGGATTTCAGGATCTGGCTTAGCCAGCAACAAAGGGTGTCTGAGAAATAGAATATAGTAGCTTGGGAGATCCACTCCCCATTGGACTTGGGCCCTTCTATCATTGCATAACTAAAAGACCTTTTCACAGTTTGTTTGCTTGGCATATCAGATTTCAGTTGTCCTATTCAAACCAGGCAAATAAAAGCTTTGGTAAGGCCTTTGTGAAGAATGTAGTCGTATACTTGATCTTCTTTGTACAGAAAGGTGAAAGTGGGCAAGAGAACCAGGAACATCTATGTTATTTGCCACTAAAACAGGATATGTAAAGCTCAGAAATCCCCCCTGCTTAGCTGCTTGCCAGCAAACCATCTGGAGAAATGGGAGGTTTGGGGTAAGTGTAAGTAGTCTAACACTACTGTAACAGAAACCTTATAGGAAAAGTAGATGTTATGGGTTCAGTGACTAAAGAGTATATTATATATTAGTGTCATTGTTTAATAACGTGGGCCTCAGTTTCTTCACCTGTAAAATGGAGTTGTACTTGATAATGTAATTTCTAAAAATAGGAAATATATTCACATGATTCACAATTCAAAAGATACAAAAGGATATTTAGTGAAAAATGTTCCTTCTATTCCTACCCACATCTGACCAGTTTCCCTCCTAGGGATCAGAATGTTGTTACCTCTTTCTTATTCCCTGACCCCTAGAGATAGTATAGGTGTTTATAAATAATATGTATATACTTTTAACCCTATTGAATTTTTTTTTTACAAATGCTAGCATACAGTACACCTGCTTTTTTCATCTCATAACTTGGAGATCATTCTATATAAATATATAAAGAGTTTCATCATTCTTATTTATGGTTGCAAAGTATACCATTTTATGGAAGTATGATCATTTATTTAGTTCATGCCCAATCAATGGATATTTATGTTGCATTTTCAATATTTTGCTATCACAGACAGTCCTGTGACAAATAACTTTGTTCATCTAACATTTGACATACGTGTCAATGTATCTTTAGCATTAGATGCATCTATTCACCTATTTGAATAACAGGGGTTTGAACTATGTGATTCCACTTACAGGTGAATTTTTTACAGTACAGCACTGAGTGTATTTTATCTTCTTTATGATCTTCTTAATAACTTTATTTTCTCTAGCTTACTTTTTAAAAAAGAGTTTATTTATTTTTGAGAGAGAGAAAGAGTATCAGCAGCGGGAGGGGTAGATGGAGAAGCAAGGCTCCCCACTGAGCAGGGAGCCCCATGTGGAGTTCGATCCCAAGACCCCAGGGTCATGACGTGAGCCAAAGGCAGACACTTAACTGACTGAGCCACCCAGACATCCCTCTAGCTTACTTTATTGTAAAAATATAGTATATAACTCATATAAGGTACAAAGTATGTTAATCGACTATATCATCAGCAAGGTTTCTGGTCAACAGTAGGCTCTTAGTAGTTAAGTTCTGGAGAGTCAAAAGTTATACACAGATTTTTGACTGCTTGGAAGTTGGTGCCCCACCCCCCATGTTCAAGGGTCAGCGGTATTTAGAGGTGGAATTACTGGCTCAAAGGGTATGTCCATCACTCAGATAATTAAACACTCTTCTAGTTCTGGTATGCTATGAGATGTTAATTGTGAATGAACAGCAAAAAAGATGAGGAGGTATAGTTTTCTTGAAACATCTTTATTTTTTAAATATATTTATTTAAGAGAGAGAGTATGTGGGAAAGCAGAGGGACAAGGAGAGAATCTCAAGCAGACTCCTTACTGAGTACAGAGCCTGACATGGGGCTCACCCCACTACCCTGAGATCATAACCTGAGCTAAAATCAAGAGTAAGACACTTAACCAACTGAGCCACCCAGGCACCCCTGAAACACCTTAATTTTTATCTCTTGTTATTCAGAAACTGCATCTTAAGTAAGGGCCAGGTATAGGCAACCTCACCAAAATAATGTTAAATTACAAATTTGACCAAAGTCACCTACTATGTTATGATCCTATAAATTTTTCTAGTGCTGTTTGGTGTGCTCTATTACTCAGGAGTTAATTTGTAAAGTGAATGTTATAAAATCAGGACAAAAATGGACAGGCTTCTGACTACTTTTTACCAGTACTTACCACATAGAGGGTTCAGAAAATAAACTGTTTATTATAGTCCATCCATGTAGGGAATGAAAGTGGAAAAATCAAGAAAGAGATGAGAACTGAGATGTCTGTTTGTGTTTTTCACTGGCTTCCCAGGTTTTTGATGATTGTGAAATGTGATAATTTTGTGAAGTGGGTAGTACCATAACAATCAGATGTCTTTCTGAGGAACTAAGGACTGCAGAACAGGTCAGAATTTTGTCATCCCCTCATACCTCTTGACTAGACCTACTAACCTTCCTTCCTTCCATTTCTCACCTCTGTCATTCTCTAGGTGCCTTAAGCCATTTGTGACGTTTGTTCTGCAAACAGGTTGCAATCAGAGCCTCTGTCCTTTTCATTCCTATATTTCCTATAGCCCCTGGGCAGAGGGTACTTAATAAATACTCATTGAATTGAGTTGAGTATGTCAGAGTGATCCAGCTTCTATTTGGCTACCCTCTCAAGGTGCCGTATCTTTCCTTTTCCTAAGCATAGTGTGAACACCTTCCAACCCACCTCTCTGCATACCTAATATAATTCAGGAAGGGGCGAAAGGCCAAGTAAGCTATCTTGAAGAAGGGTGTATGCATGTATATTGGGGGGGTGCTGTTTAAGTGTACAAACACACATTCCTTTCGGCTCCCGCTGCGATTCTTTGTGTTGTGGTTAAAAATTTGGACCTCACGAGGCACCTGGCTGGCTCAGTCATTAAGCATCTGTCTTTGGCTCAGGTCATGATCCTGGAGTCCCGGGGTCGAGCCCCGCATCAGGCTCCCTGCTCGGTGGGAAGCCTGCTTCTCCAACTCTCCCACTCCCCTTGCTTGTGTTCCCTCTCTAGCTGTGTTTCTCTCTGTCAAATAAATAAATAAATAAATAAATAAATAAATAAATAAATAATCTTTAAAGGGTAAAAAAAAATTTGTTTTTTGGACCTCACTTAGCTACATGCTAATGGTAGCTGTGGAATTAGACATACTCAGTAGGAATAACCTAGGAATAGTCAACTCAAAATAAACATGTATCTTTTTATTCTCACAAATCTCATGTGTATGAAATCATATAGATAAAAGGGAATACTAGATTAATACAAACTGTGGCTTATAAATAAAGTATATTTAGAAGAGACAATTGAATTAGTGTTGACTTTTCTAATTTTAGAATAGAGAAACTTGCCTTTTGGCTATGCTTTAAGTACTTAGACACTCTGTGGGATAGAAGATCACTCGGCTCCCATGTGTACTCTAACTCCTAAAGTTACAGGTGAGAGGATGACAGGGCCTCATGTGCAACTTACCCAGGTAGGTCCCATCTTTTCAAATATCAACTTTTTCTTTAATGCCAGGCTCCAGAGGAAAATTACCTTTGGGTAGCTTAAGATGCCTCACTAGGCTTCTTTCTGCCTGTTATTTGGACAACTTGTACAAGGGCCTTCTAGCAACTAACTATGAAGAGAGTTTCTTCACTATAGTTTCAGGAAAACCACAGGGTATATGGTGCTATGATAGAGCTTAGAATTAAGGGGCAGAATTGATACCTCTTCCCTGCTCTTAATAAACCAGGATGTAAAAAAAGATGGGATTGGCAAAATTGCCTCTTCAAGATGGTGGGTTTTTTAAAGATTTTATTTATTTATTTGAGAGAGAGGGAGAGCATGCGTGAGGGCAGGGGAGAGGGACAGAGGGAGAGGGAGAAACAGACTTGCTGCCCAGCATCCTGGGCTCAGGGCTCCATCCCAGGACCCTGGGCTCATGGTCTGAGATAAAGGCAGATGCTTAACTGCCTGAGCCACCCAGTTGCCTCTCAAGATGGCATTTTGAGCACATCCCTTTTCCTTCCCCAAATCCTAGTAAAATGACTATAGAAATATAACCTTTTTAAGTGTGATTTTGTGATTTATAATAAGAAATATATTTGGTCTGCATCCTGTTTCTGGCACTGAACTCCTAAAACCTTTGAGATTTCCCAAGTGATGTGAGCTGTAAAGGTGTCCTTTGTTATGTTATAATGAGGTGACTTTTTTTTTAGCAGTTTATAATTAAGTGGAAATCAAGAACATAAACTTCAATTAACCTTCTAAGTAAAGTTTATGTTCTTAAAAAATGTGTATGACACTCAAGGGAAATGGAAACACGAACTGGATTCTTGAAGGAATTATTGTTAATTTTTCAGGTAAGTTAACGGTATTGTATTTTGTTTTGTTTCTTCTAAAATCCCCTTCTTTTAGAGATATAGAAATATATGCAAATGTTTCAGTATCTGAAATTTGCATTAAAATTATGTAGACCATGGGAATGAGTATGGTATAGACAAGAACAGGCTGCCCTTGAGTTGATAATTGTAGAAGCTGGGCGATGAGTACATTTGGTCTACTTTTGTATATATTTGAAAAATTTTATAATAAATTATGATATCTTATTTAGTGTTTCTTCGATTGTGAAATCAAAACACTAAATGTGCCTGGGCCGTCAGGGATGCACCACACACCATATTATACTCTCTCCATGAGTGAGCTTGCCTCCCCTTTCCTCCCTGGCCTCTATCCAACTATAACGAGCTGACTTTAGAAAGGCCCAAGGCTTTACTGGCTTTACTGGCCAGTAAAGCCAACCAATGTCATTAGAGAATTGGAACTTTTGGTCCCCAACTTCCCAAGAGGAAAATGGGGCTGAAGATTGATTTCAGTCACCAGTGGCCAATAATTTAATCATTCATGCCTATGTAATGAAACCTCCATTGAAAAAAAAAAAAAAGAGCTTCCAGCTTGGGGAACCAGAACACTTACATGTACCACTGTGTCAGGTCCCAAACACCAGGACAGAAACTCCTTTGTTCAGGACCTTGCCCCCTCTTTATCAAACTATTAATTCCTACTGTTTAATATCCTTTGTAATAAATCAGTAGTCTATTGAGTAAATGGGTTTCCGTAGTTCTGTGGGCTGCTCTGACAGATTATAAACCCAAAGAGAAGGGGTTGTGGAGACTTCTGATTTTACATCCCGTCAGAAGCGTGGTAATAACCTGAGTCTGTAATTAGCATCCGAAGTGAAGGGCAGTCTTCCACGACTCAGCCCTTAAACTGTGGAATCTGATACTGCCTCTGGATAGTGTCAGAATTCACTGGAACTGCACGAGACCAAGCTGCTGTTAGCCAATTACTTGGTGGGGAAGCCACCCATAAACCACATCCTTTATAATGAGAAGACAAGGAGAGAGAAGCCCGAAACTTTGAGACATCTCAAAGAACATGGGTGCAGATTGGAATCCAAGTAAAGCAAATTACTGACCACCCGATTCAACGTAAGTGAAGGACATCCCTGTGCACCCACAGTTAAATGGCTGGGATTCACGAGCTCACCCGAACACTCCTAAAATGAAAACAACAAAGGTTAGAAAGAAAGGTTAGCTATGGAGCAGAGGGTGAAAGACAAGTCAAAGACAGAGAACTGAAGTTCAGAGAGAACAGTAGATGCAGTAGTAACAGGGCAGTGCAGCATTTCACGGTCTCTGTATTTGCGCTCACTGGCGTGAGGTTGCCTCTGTAGGCAGCCCTTGCTTTGAGGAAACTAACTTGCTCTCTCAGCTGCTATGCTGTCACCTTAGTGAGCTCCCCGCAACAGACCTGAAAGCAATCCTACGAGGTAGCTGCTTTGATTACTCTGATTTTTAGAGCCAAGGCCCAGAGATATTAAGTAATTTGCCCAAGGGCCTACAACCAGTAGGTACAGTTTTACCAGTTAGAGAATGAATATACTCCCTTGTGTACTTGGAGAGCTGCCATAAAAAAGAAAGGGAAAATACCTCTTCTGCCCACAGCTTCCTACGGGTGGCTTCTTATTTGCTTTTGGTGGGTTATTCAGGATCTCAGACAGACCTTCCAGTCTCAGAAATGTAAGAGTTAATGGTTAGGGACAGACCTTGGGAGCAAATCTTACTTTCAGTAATCATGTTTGGAAATATATTCAACGATTTCTTCATATAGAATTTAGTTTTTTTGTTTGTGCCTTTCCTGTTTGAGGTCTGTCTCTCTGGTGCTGTAGTTCACAATCAGTCTAGAAAAGTAAGACTACAGGAGATGTATACATTCCCCTTCGTCTGGAGTTCAGAGATTTAATTCACATAGTAGG
Organism: Spilogale gracilis; assembly: GCA_004023965.1. Classification (NCBI taxonomy): domain Eukaryota; kingdom Metazoa; phylum Chordata; class Mammalia; order Carnivora; family Mephitidae; genus Spilogale; species Spilogale gracilis. The sequence goes on along the minus strand of PITA01021018.1, from coordinate 4,797 downwards.
TGAAAAAAAAAGAAACAAAAAACCCAAAACCTCTCTCAGATCCCAAGGATGAGCTGTTTGGTATTAAATTCAGTGTTAGCCCAGAAAGTTCTTTGATTATCAGGTGATCAATTTTAAGTGAGGGTAGGTTAGCTCTCTGCCCTTTTGGGGTATCACAATAAACAGATACTTTATTTTAGTTCCTGGTTGAATCTTGACTTTCTTTTTCTTTTTTTAAAGCTCTCACTTGTTAAACATCGAGTCCTTAGCTTCTGTGTACTGTATATCAATGTTGGACATCTTTATAATTCAGAACTATGGTTCTCAAAGTTTAGAATTGTGTATGAATTGCCTATATAGCTTGATAAATAGCTAGATTTTGAGGCCCATTCCTTGTCTGGAGTGGGGTCAGTAATTTTCATTTTTCACCAGACATCTCAAATAATCCTGATTCAGGCACTTTAAGAAATCCTTGAGCTAGGAAGAAAGTAATTAACATGTCTTATTTCTATGTATGTCATTAGTGTATCAGCCACTTCCATATGTATTTTTACATTTTGATGTTCAGAATACTGTGAGATTTTGTTTCCTAGTTTTATATGGATGCATTATCCCACCAAGTCTTAGTACCTTGTTCTGAGCTTCAAAGATGAGATAGCCTTATGACAGTCAGCAGTCTGACTCCCAGACCAGGAGGGCTCTTGCTCTTACTGTTTCTGCTTCAGTAAGGTATCTCTCAGAAATGATGATTAAGATTGATGGATTGGGGGCATCCAGGTGGCTCAGTCATTAAGCGTCTGCCTTTGGCTCAGGTCATGATCCCAGAGTACTGGGATGGAGCCTCATGTTGGGCTCTCTGCTCAGAAGGAAGCTGGCTTCTCCCTCTCCTGCTTCCCCTACTTGTGTTCCCTCTCTCATTGTCTCTCTCTCTCTGTCAAATAAATAAATAAAATCTTAAAAAAAAAAAAGATTGGCAGAGTTGTGGGTCACCTCGCTGGCTCACTCAGAAGAGCATCTGATGCTTGGTCCTGGGGTTATGAGTGAGCCCCATATTGGGTGTAGAGATTACTTAAGTAAAACTTAAAAAAAAAGATTATTTGTGAATTGGAAAATGTTACAGAGTGATATATGCTCTAAAATGTGTTTGATAAAACCACTGATATGTTAGAATGTCTAAAGCATATCAATTAATATTCATAGCATATCTAGAATAGATAGGTATGCATTTGTTTCTCATGAAAAACGTACATCTAAACTTTCCTAATTGAGATTTAGGCCCTAAAGATGAGTTATTTTCTTTACTGAGGAAACTGTGACCGTAATGATTAAATTATCTGATGTAGCAGAAAAACCTGGGCTAGAAACCAAAATTTCCTCATTTTACTCTTTAACATTCTTTCAAATCTTAATCACAGTAAGGGCTAAGGGTGACTACAACCCATATGCTGCCAGAGAATTATCCAGAGGATTGCTGAGTCAATGGTTGAGAGTGATGGCTCCTTGTGACAACATTGAGCATTTGAAAGTTTGCACAAGAAGCTTAGTAATCAAAGGTGACCTGGGGGGCGCCTGGGTGGCTCAGTTGGTTAAGCGACTGCCTTCGGCTCAGGTCATGATCCCAGGGTCCCGGGATCGGGCCCCACGTCCTGCTCCCTGCTCAGCGGGAAGCCTGCTTCTCCCTCTCTCACTCCCCCTACTTGTGTTCCCTCTCTCTATGTGTTTCTCTCTGTCAAATTAATAAATAAAAATATTTAAAAAAAAAAATGCTGCAGGTAACCATTTCAGCCCAAATCATATGCCATAGCACGGTAGAAAGCACTGCAGGACACAACTGCTCTGCAGGTAGGTAACAGCCAGATTTAGTTCCTCCTGGATGGCTTAGTCGGCAAGGACTTCAAGATTTGGCAGGGCCCTTGGATAATGGGACATCAGTTTACCCTGAAAGTAGGGAATAGCCACATGGACCTCCCCATCCAAATAGGTCGACATTTCTTTCTAAGCCACTCTCCATTTCCTTATTTCAGTTTTCCCGGATTACACTCAGAAAGCAAACCATTTGACTTTGTGCTAAGAGACAGGGACACAAGATAGCTAGATGAAAGCACTATGATACAAGTACTGGAGCAGTAGACTTGAGGTCAGGATCTGGATGCTGATTGCACACTGCCCCTAGACCGACTGCCACATGACCTCAGCTCATCTGTTAACCTTGTGTACCTCCGTTTTCTGTCTGTAGAATGAGACCTGTTTAACCCAGACCCATCTTTCAAGTGCCATCAGGTTTGGAAACACACTACATTGTTGTAACTCAGCAGAAAATAGCCTGAGAACCTGCCACTAAAGCAAACGAGGTAATTCTTGGACCCAGACTGAGACTCACAAATACTGAATTCCTGAAAGGTATATTAGACTGCATACAGCCTTAACCTAAGGCTTATGATGCATTCTATAAACAAGATGTGAGTTTTCTTCAGCCTCATTATTGAGCACTCACAGAACATGATAATAACTCACTGATGCCAGAGGGGAAGGGGGTAGGAGGATGGGTTAAATTGGTGATGGGATCCTTGCTGTGATGAGCACCAGGTCTCATGTGTGGGTGTTGAGTCACTGAATCGTGCATCTGAAACTGATATTACACAGTATGTTAACTGAGTGGGATATAAATTTAAAAAATTAAAAATAGTAATAATAATAGCTCAGTGAGGGGCACCTGGGTGGCTCTGTTGGTTGAGTGGTTGCCTTTGGGTCGGATCATGATCCCAGGACTCTTGGATCGAGCTCCACGTCCTGCGGGGAGTCTGCTCTTCCCTATGCCTACTCGCCCTGCTGCATTCATGCTTGTGCTTGTTCACTCTGTCTCTTTCTCAAATAAATAAATAAAACCTTTAAATAACAACTCACTGAATAATAATGCTTTTACATATGTTATATGGTCTTTTTTTCCCTCAGTATTTCTTCCCATTCATTATTTCATGTGAATCATGTAATGACCCAGAAGGAGAATAAGACCGATGTTATCTATTCCCCTGAGTTTTAGATGACTCACTGAAATTCAGAGACCAAAAGTAGTTCTCAAAGAGGTACAGTGATTTTTGCCCCCCAGGGGACTTTTGGCAATGTCTGGAGACATTTTTAGTGATCACAACTGGGACAGTGCTATTGGTATTTGGCGGGTAAAGGCTGGGGGGAGATGTGTATTGTTAAACATACCACAGTGGGCACCTGGGTGGCTCGGTTAGGTCATGATCCTGGAGACCCGGGATCGAGTCCCACATCGGGCTGCCTGCTCGGCGGGAAGCCTGCTTCTCCCTCTCTCACTCCCCCTGCTTGTGTTCCCTCTCTAGCTGTGTTTCTCTTTGTCAAATAAATAAAATCTTTAAAAAAACAAAAGACATACCACAGTGGATGGGAAGCTCATATGACAACAAATTATTCAGCTTCAAATGTCAGTAATGCCAAAATTGAGAAACGCTGAGATAGGTGTTTTATCCACAAGAACACATAGTGATAGGGCTGGATGGACCAGAATCCAGATCTTTAGGCTGTCTCCTGTGTTCTCCACTGTCCTCAAAACATTTGAGCCTTAAAGACTAGAATCATATAAATTCTGGATTTATTGCTATTGTTTTTACGGGATACAAGAGAGAAGTGAGGTTTGTTTACATCACTGTTGAAGGTGTCCACGTGTAGTACAGATTGTATAATCCAGTAAAAATCTAAGCACTTGCCATGTGGCCCACAGTCTGCTGTCCATGTCCTGTAGGGTTCTTAATCTACCTTTATTGTATTTTTCTATTTATTGAGTAAATACCAAATTTGAATCATTTATCCAGATAGTATTGAAATCTGGACACAGCCCCCTTAGCAGTCTCAATATACAGTGCCTACTGATAACCTAAAGACCCATAGAATTTTTATAGGAAGTATATCACCAGGACACTCACCTGAAATTAGCAGAGCTGGGATTTGAATACCAAACTCATGCTTAGCACTATTCTGTAAACTTAACTCTCACTGACAAAGCGTGGCATGGGACTTGAAAAGCTCTTACAATCCAGGATAGTCCTTGTAGAATATTCTTTTGTTTTGTTTTTGTTTTGTCCTTCAAACCATTTTATAGCCCAGAAATTAGAAGGTTCTTCTTTTCCTTCTAAAGTGTTAATAGATGGCTTTATGGTTTCTGGCAAATTAAAGAACTATAGCACATGGCTCCGTAAAGATTTTTTTTTCTGTGAATGCCTGATGGAAGAACTTGAGCAGAACAGCAAATAAAAGCCACTCTACATAGCAACAAAAGTACACTTTTTTTTTTTTAAAGATTTTATTTATTTGACAGAGAGAAACAAAGCCAGAGAGGGAACACAAGCAGGGGGGGGTGAGAGGGAGAAGCAGGCTTCCCGCCGAGCAGGGAGCCCGATATGGAACTCGATCCCGGGTCTCCAGGATCATGACCTGAGCCGAAGGCAGTTGCTTAACCAACTGAGCCACCCAGGCGCCCCAAAGTACACTATTAAAAGGTAAATCTGATCAGATACTTCCCTGCTTCTTTTTTTTTTTTTTTTTATTGTTACTAAAATTTTTTTATTTTCCAGTGTTTCAAGATTCATTCCCCATTCCCCACCACCAGGCTCTCCCATCCCTCCACCCCCCTCCCTCCAAGTACCTCAGTTTGTTTCTGTGTTCAAAATCTCTGTTGTTTCGTTTCCCTCCCTAGATTACCCTAGTTCCCATTTGCTTTCCTTCTGCCACTGTCCTCCAGTTTGCCCCTCATGCACCGCAAGTAAGTGAGACCATGCGATACTTGACTTTCTCTTC
>PITA01021017.1:0-33636 GCA_004023965.1 Spilogale gracilis | reverse complement strand
TTTTTTTTTTTTAGATTGTAATCTCCTTTAAGGCAGGAGTGAAGTCTTACTTAATGGAAGGGAGAAAGTAATGAAGAAAGAGCAATTGCTAAATTCTTTACAGTATAAATAAAACCATATTCTTAAAAAATATTCATGTAAAATAAGAAAATGATCACAATCATTTCTCATTTGTATAAAGTTAGGAAGATATAAGGAAACCATAAACAAGTCCTGATCCATTACCCTCTCTAACCTTCAGGATACCTTAAGAATATAAACTTTAGATGTATGATATTAAACAAATGTGGGAGGCAGGATTATGAACTTTGAGTAGAGATCACACACCCATTTACGTGACCATTTTGTCATACATATCAACACAATATGAATGTTTTCAAATTTTATATGTGAATTTTTATCCTATGTGGGTCATTTAGTTTGCTTTCTTTGGCATTTAACTACATTTATCCTATTTATAACATAAACATGTTACCTTCAGGGTTTAACATTTTATAATATTGAAAATGTTTACCAGAATCTCATAATTCTTGTGATTATCAGTAAAGTAGATTAGATTATCAGATTTTTTTATAGTGTTGTAATAGAATTTACCATCCAAAGATGACTCTTTTCATACTTAAAAGATAACTATGTCCATCTGAATTATTTTTAAAAGAAAAAAAATTTTGATAAAATAATAGGTTAAATTTTAAAAATATTTTGGTTCTAATATATATCTGTAAAATATATATCTGACTATTTGTCTATCCATCTAACATGTAATTGCCTGGACTGCAGTCCTAAATAATGAATATTTATCATTGGGGACAGATAGGGCCTGAAAAGAAGTTAAAGTGATATTCCTCAGAGGTCTGCCACTATGTGTCTGTACTGTAATTCTCCATATATTTCTTCATAGCTGAAATAGCATTTTACCTGTAACTCATCATTGACTTAATTATCTTTCTGCTCTTATCTAGGTAGACCAGGAATAGAATAATAAAATAAATGACAATTTGTATTGTTGCTCTTATTTAAGCAAATGTCCTAGATGACAGTTGCTCCTGAAGGAAAGAAATCAGATTGAATTATAAGTGGCAAAGACTGAAGAGTACTGTATTCTATTGTCACATAAAGGCTTTGAGGGAAGCTTCCCAAATTATGAGCCTCACTTGTGTGTCTGCAAATAACTGCATCATTTTTAGGGCTATAATGCTAGGTACCATGCATTTTTATTTCATATCTCTTTTAATATGATGTTGATAAATCACAATAAACATTTGTGTCACCTAGGAACAATACCCTCTCTCTGAAAACACATATGATTTCAGGTGTAAGTAGTATAATGTTTACATTTACTTATTTATTTTAGAAATTCAGAAATCATAGGAAAACACTAATTCAATAAAAAATAACTTTTCTATTTAAAAATTTACTGCCCTCTTCTTGTCATTCTCTTCCTCATCCTTGAAAAAAATGGATAGAATAAGTGAATCTAGATGAAGGTATATGAACCTTGTATAAATATGATTAATAGACCTAGTATTGAAATCTTCACTTTGTTGGTAATATAGAATAGCAGAAATACAAACTGAAATTGTGCAAAGCAATCTTAATAATCAGTGGAAAAAATTACAGTTGTTCTATTACTTTTAAAAAAGTTGTTGGGGCGCCTAGGTGTCTCAGTTGGTTAAGCAACTGCCTTCAGCTCAGGTCATGATCCCGGAGACCTAGGATTGAGTCCACATCAGGCTCCCTGCTCGGCGGGAGGCCTGCTTCTCCCTTTCTCACTCCCCCTGCTTGTGTTCCCTCTCTAGCTATGTTTCTCTCTGTCAAATAAATAAAATCTTAAAAAAAAAAAGTTGTCAAAAATTTTAAAAATACTGTTACTGGAAGTTATAAATATACAGAGAAATGAAAAATAGTAAAACTAATATTTAATATACTATAATTGAATCAGTAGTAATATTGAAAATTTAAGTGCTTTATTTCTTTGAAAAAATATTTTTTTAATAATGCTTGACTTTTCATCTCTTCATATAACTTACAATACACAGAGAGAATTTTTTCTATGTTTTGGCAAATTGTCATACTGCTTTCCAAGTTTGGAACAGTGCCCAACATTTATCCTTTGCATTTTTGATATCATGAAACATCTCTGAGAGTTTCTTTAAATTTTTTTGCCAATGTCACTTCCCCTGGAACTTTTTTTTTAATGATTATTATAACCACTTTCCTCATTTATAGGCACCCAACTTAAAAAAAAAATACAACAGATAAAGTGGAAAGCAACATTGTTTTGATATTTAAAGAATGAACTGATCTCATAAACAATTTCTTATAGAAATCAGAAGAAAATATACAAACCTTCTTTTCTGTGAAAAGAATAATAGAAAACCTCAAAACTGAGAAATTGGGACATATAATAAATTTCTACAGAAACAGAAATAATAGAAAAGTAAACATGTAAAAGAAATAAAAATTTAAGTAGTCAAGATAAGTAATATAAAATATTTTGTGCAAGCCAATAAGAAGCAGAATTGGTACCAAGGAAACCAAGTCAGATTTTGAGAAAAATTCTGAAATAAATGTCTCAAATAAAAAAGAAACAGAAGAAATAATGAAAATTATCTGATATAATGATTGGAGTGACTATAAGAAAGACAGAAATGAAGATAACTTTGCAGGGCTAATATCAGATATACACACTGTGAAAGTACTAAATCATGGGAAAAATCAACAGAAACCATAAACTCAACAATAGTAACAATAATTTAGAAACAGAAAAATGAATATGTGATAATAATATTTTTCTTCCATTTAGTAAAAAAAAAGACAAGACAGTAAAGGCAAAACAAAATGAAATGTCATACTTTTTATAGGAAAAACTAAACTCAACCTTGCCTCAGCTAGCTCTGCAACACTAAATTCCAGAAGACAATAACTAATATTTATAAATTTTTGAGGGGAAAGATCATACCATAACTTTTATATAACTAAATTGACTTTTACATTAAGGATCCAGGAGAGAGTATCTAATTATAAAACAAATAAGATTATAAACAATGTATGTAATTTTTTTTTTAATTTCTTGAATGCATAATCTATTGAATCAATAGAGTAAAAAAGTCACAAGTTCAAAATTGATAAAATGTGATATAATTATAGCAAAAGTTGACTCCAAAAGTTTTATCAAAAGTTGTGTTATAGGATGCCTGGGTGACTTAGTTGATTAAGGCATCCACCTGTGGCTTAGATCATAATCCCTGGGTCCTGGGATTGTGTTCTGCATTGGGCTCCTTGCTGAGCAGGGAGCCTGCTTCTCCCTCTGTCTGTGGCTCCCCCTGCTCATGCTTTCTGTCTTTCTCTCTCTGACAAACAGATAAAATCTTTTAAAAAAATGATGGATAAGATCCATTTCTTTCTTCTCTGTCCCTTTCTTCTCTAGCTCTCTTGTGGTTTAATGACTTTTTAAGCAATATGCTTGGATTCCTTTCTCTTTATTTTTTTGCATACTTATACAGATTTTTATTTGTAATTACAATTCCTATACATACAACAGTCTGTGTTAGGATGATGGTAACTTAAGTTTGATCCATTCTAAAAGAACCAAATTTTTATTGCCCCACCTACATTTTATGTATATGATACCATACTCTTCATCATTTTGTGAATCAGTTCATTGAGTTTTATAGGCATAATTGATTTTACTGCCTTTGGGGTTTACCTCTGCACTGGTGATTATTAGTGATTAACTTAACTACTTTTATTATATTTGTGTATGTGTGATTTTTTCTTCCTTTATTCCTGGCGATAGCCTTTTCTTTCCACTTAAAGAATTACCGTTAACATTTCTTATAAAGCTTGTTTAGTCGTAATGAATTCCTTTAGCTTTTGTTTGTCTGGGAATCTCTTTATCTCTCCTTCTATTCTGAATGATAGCCTTGCTGGATAGAGTATTCTTGGTGGAGGATTTTTCCTTTTCAGCACATTGAATACATCATGCCACTCTCCTCTTACTTGTATAGTTTTTGCTGAAAAATTAGCTGATATGCTTATGTTACTGCAACTGTTTTCTCTTGCTGCTTTTAAAATTCTCTCTTTGTCACTGCATTTTTCCATTTTAATCATTATGTGTCTTGGTGTGGACCTCCTTAGGTTGATTTTCTGGGGACTCTCTGTCTCCTGGATCTGGGTATCTGTTACCTTCTCCAGGTTAGGAAAGTTTTCCCTCTTATTTCTTGAAATACATTTTCTTCCCATTTTTCTTTTGATTCTCCTTCTGGGATCCCTATAATGCAAATGTTATTATACTTGATGATGTTGCTGAGTACCCTTAACCTATTCTCATTTTGTTTATTTGTTTGTTTGTTTGTTTGTTTAATTTTTTGCTGTTCAGCTTGGTTGCTTTTCATTACTCTATCTTCCTGCTTGCCGATCTGTTCTTTTGCTTTCTCTATTCTGTATTTCATTCCCGTAATGTATTTTTAATTTTAGTTATTGAGTTATTCATCATGATTGGTTCTTTTTTTATATTTTCTTTCTCTTTGTTGATCATCTTATTGAGTTCCTCCACTCTTCTCTCAAGTCCAGTAAGTATGTTAATAACCATTACTTTGCTCTGTCAGGCATGTAGTTTATCTCCATTTCGTGTAGCTCTTTTGCTGTGATTTTTGTCCTGTTCTTTCATTTGGAACATATTTCTTGTCTCCTCATTTTGTCTAACTCTCTGTTTGTTTCTGCATATTAGAAAAGTCAGATATAACTCCTGATTGTGAAAGTAGTAGCATTATGAAGAAGAGGGCCTGAGGTTCCCTGGAGTTTATTGTCTCCTTTTCACCAGAATCTGGCACTTCAAGGGTGTCTTATGTTGTGTGTGCCCTACTGTTGTGATTGAGCCATGTTTACCTTCTGTCAAGTTTGCTACAGTGATCCACCTTGCCTCTCCTGGGCAGGGTTTGATCTCTGTGCTGTTAAGGGGATGCTCTGGGGCTGCCTTGGGCTCACAGGTGGTTCAGACCATATGTTTCCCCTCAGCTTGTTTTTTGGAACTGTGGTTATTCTCAACTTCAGGACACCCTCCCTGCATTCTCCACTTAAAAATTTTTGTTGGTTGGTGCAGCTAGTCTGCCCCTAGTCTGACTTTTGGGGTTGCAGTCAACAAATGAGGTTCTCTCTTTGTGCTGCCCCATGTGAGATTTTTTGGTGATAATCAGGGCTGGCAACCAGTTAGATGTCTGCCCCCATCACGATGCTGCGGCTGCAGTTGAACTGGTGTATATGGTTATTTTCCCCTCTCCCTGCAGTAAGAGTCACTTTGGGGTGTTGTTGGCCACTGTTGAGACTGCTTGCAAAATGAGATGCATTAGGCACTACTTTGGAGGGACTGCTAGCAAGTAGGGTTAGTTGGATGGGGTAGTCTGTGGGAGAATGTAGGGGCAAGGCACAGGGTATTAGCAAACAAAGCAGCACCTTCATTCTTGACAATACTTGTTTGCCTGGTTGGTTCCGTGTTTTCACCAATATTCCATTTCAAGTGTCACTTCTATAGAGTTGCTTTTCCTGACTTCAAGCTGAAGTTCTTTATTCCTGTCACATCTCTGCCATTCTCTATCACATCACCCATTGTTCTCTGAACTTCTCTTGATCATGTAATATTTTAGGAACTACTTTTCTCATATTAGTTACAACGGTGACTGATACATGATAGGTATGCAGTAAAAAAGTGTTGAATAAATTAGTGCCACCATGATAAAATTTGAAAAGATTTTTTTAAAGATTTTATTTATTGGACAGAGAGAAACATAGCCAGAGAGGAAACACAAGCAGGGGGAGGGAAAGAGAGAGAAGAAGGCTTCCCACAGAGCAAGGAACCTGATGCAGGATTTGATCCTGGGACTCCGAGATCACAACCTGAGCGGAAGGCAGATGCTTAACAACTGAGCTTCCCAGGTGCCTCTGGATTTGAATGGATTTTAACGGGTCTTCTGCTTATCATTCATGATAGGCTTGAACTTTCTAACTTTAGGCTAACACATGCCTTAACAAACAATGGAAGAATGGGAGTACTGTCGCCTAGATACTGCAGTAAAAATGTGCTAACTAGTGTATCATACAGCTTTGTTGTACTATTTCCTTAGAATGGACTAATTCATAAAACAACCCACTTAATTAGTGAAAACCAGAGTGTATGAAGTTTGATAGTCAATTTTGAGATCCATGGCAATTTCTGGAAAGTTCTCCCAATATATAGGACATCCTGGATAAAGCAAACTATACTATATGATATAATCACATGTCTTCCTGATATAAAAGAGATAATGTGTTTCAGGTGCAAATCTTTGGGGAGAGATAATAGCAATTATTATAGCCAACCACTTTATGTATGTTATTTCAGGTCTAAAGCACTATTATTTTTTTTCTCATTTTGCTAAAGATAAAATTGAATCAAAGAAGGGGTAGAAGACCTACTCAAGTAGTAGTAACTACAACTAGTGATTAGAGGAGCTGGTGTTTCAGCCCAGGAAGTGAAAGTCTGAAGCCAGCCTTTTTGATCGCTGTACTACATTGTATATGGAAATAATAGGAAGTAAAAGTTTTGTTGTTGTTTTTCCCTAGAGTAGGTTCCATTAGTATTATGGTATGCTTAATAGGAGATTCAGTTAAATCAAAATTTCCAAAAATGTATTACATAGAAGACTAATAACTCTAGAGAGTCTGTGAGGAGAAAATATTCTAGAGTAATATCATTTTAAGAAAACCATATAATTATAATGCCTTTATCAGGAAATCCTGTTGTATGTCAATCTTATAAGAGCTTATCTGTCTCTGAGGCACTCCAAAGTATTGACATAGAACATTCCCGCATTACTTTTACAATGGAAAAACTCCTCCTCTTTTTTTTTTTTTGGAAGTATACTTATGATAACCCAAGAGACAAAACTTAATTATGGGGACCCTTTTAAAAATGAATTTTTAGAATCATCAATCTTGGTATAACTGGCAGTAGAATATCAAAACTGAAAATGGGAGCAGTTGTGTTGTACCTCTATCTGATAATGACTATCAGCATTAGCTGACTCAAAATATTTTAGTCTCCATTTCACTGATAGCTTATTAATGTACAGACAGACAGATCAATTTGTGGTATGCCCATATGAAGTAAGTCAGCAATACTTAGGAATGCAGATCTCTGTATGGGTGTTCATATGGGCTGTGCGGAGGGAGAAGCAGGGCAGCTGAGAGGAGAAAAGAAGCTTAGTTACATACATATTTAAAAGTCAAGAGGATGTGATGCTTAATTTTTTCCCTTGTATTCATTACTCCTCTAATCCTTGACATTGTTACCTTCAGTTCTGCTGATTAAAAGGTATTATGTGTGGGGGTTAGTCAGTGCTGTGGTGTTACTGAACAGCAGGTAAAAGGTAACTGTAGTTCTTTTATGCAGTAGGACAATTAAAAATATAATCAGCTTTGAAAACTGGATTGCAAAAAAGAAATACCATGAATAGACATGGATCTAAATAACTGCCTGGCTACTAGACGGTCCTTGCACATCTCTAGAATTGGAATAAATTCTTTTTAAAATTTGGAGAGGAGTCAGATTAGAAAAGAGATAATTTTTCTGATTGATCATTGCATACAAAAAGACTTGACTTATGCATTTTGCAACAGAATACAATGTAAAAGCGTAAAAATATACCATAAAATACAATGCAAAAATTTCCATATCACAGCTGTCCAGAGTGCATAACAAGGAGAATATTAGTAATGTCCAGATGCACACAAGTCTATAGGGATGCCTCTTGCCAACAGCAAAATGAAAGGAATGACAATGTCAATCACATTCAATAGACTGTGTTAATGTTTTTCAAACAGTTCTTTCACACTCAGAAATAGTGTTCATTAATAATGGATAGTACTGTATGAAGAAAAAGGAATGTTGCCTACAAAACTGATGGAATTCATTGTTCATTGCTCATCTCCTCTCAACAATGAACTACATTTCTGCAAGATGATTTTTCTTTTGTCTTTAAAACTATGCCAAAATGGCTTTAAAACTTTTAAGCTAATTGATCCCTTTCTTTTCTGAACTAACATTTCATATATGGCATTAATGCAGTGCCCATCGTCACTTTTCCCTCTTCATTCCTACTTGTTCCTATTTAAAGTCACTTCCTTTTTAATCATATTTTTTTACTAGTACTGCTAAAATATACAAGAAAGGTAGTTTCAAACTACCTTGAAATCTTGCTGGTAAAATCAAGATTGAGATTTGGAGTGGAGGGGTGTTGTTTTCAATTCTTCTTTTTTCCCTTCTTCTGCCTGAGTGCTCAAGCAGCTGTCAGTCGGGCCTGTGGGTTTGCTGGTATATTCGGAGGTTCCAGATTATATAATCAGATATAAGAACTGAAAAATTACTGAAATTTAGAAAGGTTACCAATTTCATGGAAATTAATTTCCTAATATACCACTTTCTTCAGGGAAGCACCTAATTATCTCTCTTTGACTAAGAAGCCATTTGGAGTCAATTTTGTATAATAACCTCCATTTTCAACATTTTTAAGCAAATACTTTTTTGAAATAGCCTTGAATATTAGACCATTATTCTGATCACATTAAAAGTTACCTTATAGCAATATATTGGAAAATCCATGTACAGAAATACAGGATACCACTTAGAGCTATAGGAAAAAGTATATTTATATGAACTCTAAATGATTTCATGTAAAAATGAATGCTAGGTGAAAATGACAATTTATGTTAAGGTATTTAGCAATAAAAACAGAAATTTGTCTTTGGACATAGATCAATTGCCAGTTAGTTAACAGATTCAAGCTTTTCCATTTCTAAAATTACAGGAGTGATATACTGTCTATTGGGATTAATTTTTCTCAATAAAATGTTGTCTTATCAAGGGATGAAAGAAGTGCAGTAATGTTTAGTTATCCCAGATCCACATAAGCCAAGAACTCATAAATAATAGGTAATAATAAATAATAACTTATAAATAATAGGTGAAATAATTACCCAAACACTCACCTCTGTCAAAGTTGTTGAATTCCCACCACCAGTGATTATATTATGTTATAGAACAAAGGTAAATTAAAGTTGCAGATGGAATAAAGGTTGTTACTAAGCTGCCCTTTATATAAATAAATTATCCTGGATTATCTGAATGGGTCCAGTGTAAACACAGGAACCTTAAAAGCAGAGGAGAGAGGTGGAAAAGAGTAAATCTGTGCTAGCACTCTTCCCTCCAATGCCTGCTTTGAAGATGAAGGAAGAGGTCCATGGTGCTAAGAAATGCAGGAGCCTTTAGAAGCTAGAAAAGGCAAGGAAATAGGTTCTCTCGTGGACCCCCCAGAAAACAACTGATTTCTGCTGTTACTTTGATTTTAGCCCAGTGAGAGATGTGTTGTACTTCTACAAACTACAGAATTGTGAAATAATAAATTTGTATTGTCTTAAGTCTCTAAGTTTGTAGTAATTTTTACCACAGCCATACAAAACTAATACATTGTACACCTAGATTTCAGGAAATGGTCACATTTTTCTTTGCCCTTTAAAATTAAACAAGTTACAAGCCATAAAAAAAGATTCTTCCAGACTTCCATGCAAAATGTCTGGCCTCGGCAATTTAAACTGAGGAAAGGGAGAATAGGTAAAAAGAATAGGGAAGTACTACTTCACTGGTGATTCTGTGACCTGGCCTCAGGATCTCTGGATCTAGCGAGTATTTAAAACTGACTCATGGATATTTCCATGTGTTCTTTGGTGTCTAACCTGCTGAGTGTTGTGATGGGTACTCCCTCTATCTAAGAGTTCACCTAGAGAAAAGACCCAGTAGGAGATACATAGATACATAGATTATTACAAGAAATTGGCTTATCTAATAGTGGTGGCTGACTAAACAAGTCTGAAGTTCACAAAGCCAGCAATCAAGAAGGAAAGATCACAAACAGATTGAAATACTATGAACAAGGACCTAAGCATGTCGCCCACTAATTACTCACTCTTTTTCTGTTTCAGGGAAGGCTTATGTGCTTTTTTCATAGGGCTAATAACTAAGTTAGATCTACCCAAATAACCTACTAAATTGAAGTCAGCTGATTAGGAACATTAATTACATTTGCAAAATCCCTTCATCGCAGCACCTAGATTTGAGTTTGAATAAATGAGAGAAAGTGTGTGTGTGTCCATGCATGCATGCACATGCACATGCCTGTGCTGGGAAATTATTTGCTTTCCTTACTTATTCAGACTGTTGCAAGAGAGTATCTTTTGAATTGTCCTTCCTTGCCTATCTGGACACATACTAGAAGAGAAATTTTAGCCTCAGAAAACTGATACACCACAAAATCATTAAACCCTCAATTTGAGATGTGCTCTTCCTATCTTTCCTGCCATTTTACATTTCCTTTAGCTTCTGTATTTATGAGAATACAGCCTCTTACTACCAAGTATATTTTTCTCTTTCGGAGTACCAAAAATATCATGGATATCATGAATCTCAAAGATAACATGTGGTCGGAGAGGGTGGGGAATATGTTGTACATAGTTCCTAGTAAAAAATCAAACAAAAATGTTTAACATTTCATTTTCAGTGGGAGCCTATATCTTACCTCTCTAAATTTATTCCTTGCTACTTTCCTTGCTCATTGACCTTGTTACTGCCAAACTGAAAGCACTTGTCCATTTTCTTCCTTCTGAGAAGGACTTTGCCCACTCTAACTGCCAGACTTAGGATACTACCTGCAGAGTTTCAGAGGCCTCTTGCCATTGCTTCAGTTAAATATAATCTATTACCACATCCATGTTGGTTACTTTATATGGCTTCACAATACTTCATTTTTTTCCTAGAGCTAATTATTACATTAAATTTCATTATATGTTTGCTTACCTCATTGTTGTTTGCTCTCCCACTTGAATTAGAAACTCCTGCAAAGCAAGAGCTGTCTCTCTTTGGTTCAACCTATATCTAGCAACCAGAACTGTACCTAGCACTGTCAATAAAATATGGTTCATTCTGAGGTTTTACTTGAATGAATAAGTGATTTAAAGTTCTCATACATTAATAGGAAAAGTGGTAGGCATTTAGATATCTTAGTATGATATAGGTAACTTCAAAAATTTTCATGAATAATATTCTAATGCTCATAAGATAACGAAGGCCACTTTCTTTTATATTAAAACTATAAGACACATATAACACATAACATCCTCCAAAATAGAAAGCACATTCTGTTCAAGACCAAAGTGTTTATCTCCAGTGTAAAATTTCCCCTGAAAGTCCACACATTGACCTTTTTACTGAAGAGTTCCAATTAGATAAATCTGCCAAACCAAATTCAGAATTTTCCAAACTACATAGAGCTATTTAGTGAATCTTTCTCACATCCTCTTTTTTCCTACTTTAACTGATTCCCCCAACAAGAACTCTTGGAATCACCGTAAACTACTTCTGTCCCTTGCCCAGGGGCTTTCACTTTGTTACTCTGTCATGTCAGTTCTATTGTCAACATGATTCTAAGAGCAGCTCTCCCTTTTCCATCTGCATTGGTAACACATTAGTGAGGTCCTGGTTGTTACCATTTAGACTACTGCAGAAGCCTTCAATATCATAATTTCCTTACCCATTCTTCCCATTATTGCAACTCCCACAGATTGATGTCTTTAATTCATATATCTGATCATCACTATTCACTTAAAACCCTTTTGTGGTGTTGTATCCCCTTTAGAATAAAATCTAATCTCAACATGACATAGAGAAGTTTCTGGCCTCTGCCTTCTTGACATATTGCCATATTTCTCTACACTGTGCTCTATCTACAGTAAATTACTTGCAGCACGTGAAAACCAATATATTAACTTATGTTTCTTTGCATTTGCAAATACTCCTTATTTTGCTTATAGTATTATTTTTTTCCCTTCTTAAATGGCTAGTCCATCATTTTTTTCATCATAGGAATCATCTGCTCTGGGATGCTTTCCAATTATTTTTTTTTACCCTTCTCAGGACTACTCCCATTCCCCTGTTTCCATTCCCACTGTATTTAACTACACTGAAGCTTAGGTTTTTATTTATCCTTTTTTTTATTTTTTTTTAACCTATCTAGATTACAAGCTCCTTGAAAGAAGGAATCAGTGAAGGAATCAGCACTCAGTGAAGATCTAAGTATCTAAATAAGTGAACATGAATATAAAGAAATATGATATGAAAGTATATGTATTAGTATCGATATATACACTTACATTTTTGAAAGTGATTCTGTTTTGACTAAATACAAGGTTTTTCCCCTTTAGTTTATATTTCCTTTATATTTTTCCTTAGTTTATTTTTTGAGGAATAATGTATACATATGCAATTTGTAAGGTGAACAAATAATTACTATGAAAATCCACTGTGGAATGAGTTAAAGTGTGTTTGGACTTCTTGTATTCTTTTTTTGGTTACTAAAAAACCTTAATATTAATTTTGAACTCTTGAAAGAAAAGGAAACAGAATAATCAGTAGAAACTACATCACTTTTTGGCATGTGGTATGCATTTGCTGAAGCAGAAGCCTGCCATATGCCATACATGATATGCCACCCAACTTTGCCATCATGTCAGTGAATGCATTGTATCCTGCAGCCAAGCCACATGGGCATGACATGCCTTCCACTTCAGCATTTCTACGAACATTTTCCCACTTAATTCTGTCACACATGGTACCTATAATCTGTTAGGAGGAGTTCTGCCCATTTTGTCACCTTTAACATCTGAGAGCTCTTATGATGGCGCCAAATTGATTGTTCTTCTGATTTGAATCAGATGTGAGTCATTCTGGGTAAAATTTCTAAAGAGGGTTTCCAGTAGTCACTTTTCCATAAAAATTGAAACAAGAATGGGTACTGGCACATACAAGAAATCACTTGGAGTATAGTTACTTGCATATGTAATTATTTTTTTTTTACTCACACATTCATTCATTGACCAAATATTTATTGAGCTTTCATGATATGCCAAGCACTGTGCTATATGTTGAGGAAGGAAATAAAGAAAAAGAGAAAAGATACTAAACTAGGACCATCCTCTTCCTCCTCAAGAAAGCTTGGGGAAAATGAAAAAAGAAAAAAAAGGAAAAAGAGGTTTTCATTTCATTTAATTCATTTTATCTTGTTGTTTTAAAATAATTATATTTCAAATTTTTATCCACTCACTTTCTTCTTGCCATTTTGAGAAAAAGAAGAAAAATTCAGCCTATGGATAGAGCTGCTTTTTTTCAAGGAAGAATGCAATATAACAATTCAGAAGTATAGGAAAGAATCAGAAAAAAAATTATGTATAAACAAAGCAAACAAAAACTTTGTACACATTTTTACATGTATATTTTCAGTAAAAATCATCTTGGGGCTTTGACAAAAAAGACAACATGAAAAACATTTCCTTACAGATCTTCCACTACTTAATTTGGAAGAAAAGAGATTTTTTTTTAAACCTTTTTTCTTAAACATATATTTTGATGGTCATGTTAAGAAAAAGGCCATCCTTGGGGCACCTGGGTGGCTCAGTTGGTTAAGCGACTGCTTTCAGCTCAAGTCATGATCCTGGAGACCCGGAATCAAGTCCCACATCAGGATTCCTGCTTGACAGGAAGCCTGCTTCTCCCTCTCTCAGTCCCTCTGCTTGTGTTCCCTCTCTAGCTGTGTTTCTCTCTGTCAAATAAATAAATAAAATCTTAAAAAAAAATAAGAAGAAAGAAAAAGGCCATCCTTGGGGTGCCTGTGTGACTCAGTTGATCAAGCATCTGCCTTCAGCTCAGGTCATGACCCCAGGGTTCTGAAATCGAGCCCTGCATCAGGCTCCGTGCTTAGTGGGGAGTCTGCTTCTCCCTCTCCTGTCCTCTCTGCTTGTGTGTTCTCTCTCTCTGCTCTATCTCTCTGTCACATAAGTAAATAAAATCTTAAAAAGAGAGAGAGAAAGGCTGTCCTCAAAATAAATGTCGAAGTAATACTTAAGAAATTTGTCCTTTTGAAATATTATTTTTTAAAGATTTTATTTATTTGACAGAGAGAAACTCAGCCAGAGAGGGAACACAAGCAGGGGGAGTGAGAGAGGGAGAAGCAGGCTTCCCGCCTAGCAGGGAGCCCAATGCGGAGCTCTATCCCGGGTCTCCAGGATCATGACCTGAGCCGAGGGCAGTCGCTTAACCAACTGAGCCACCCAGGCTCCCCTATCCTTTTGAAATATTACACTTAGTGAGAAGATGAGTAGATTGAAGTAATGAAATAGGCAAATTTCAAAGCTAATTTTTAAATCAAAGATGGAAATGTTTGTGGAATAAACCAATACTTATGAAGGGCAGGGACTAATTTTTGTCAGAGTTTGACATTTGCAGAGCAATCAGAATTGAATATTTTTTAAATATTTAAATTTTTATTTTTAATTTTTTTAGAATTTGATAAAAGTTTTATTTAAATTCAGTTAATTAATATATAGTGTATTATTAGTTTCAGAGGTTGAGTTCAGCAATTCATCTTATATAATACCCAGTGCTCATTATATTACCTGCCTTCCTTAATTTCCATCACCCAGTTACCTCATTCTGCCACCAGCCTACCCTCCAGCAACCCTCAGTTTGTTTCCTATGATTAAGAGTCTCTTACAGTTTGTCTCCTTCTATGGTTTCATCTTGTTTTATTTTCCCTCTCTTCCCCTATGATCCTCTGTTGTGTTTTCGAAATTCCACATATCAGTGAGACCATATGATACTTGGCTTTCTGTGATGGACTTATTTTGCTTAGCATAATACCCTCTAGTTCCTTCCACATCATTGTGAATGTCAAGATTTCTTTTTTGGGGGGCACCTAGGTGGCTCAGTTGATTAAGCGACTGCCTTCAGCTCAGGTCATGATCCTGGAGACCCGGGATCGAGCCCCACATCGGGCTTTCTGCTCGGCAGGAAGCCTGCTTCTCCCTCTCTCAGTCCCTCTGCTTGTGTTCCCTCTCTAGCTGTGTTTCTCTCTGTCAAATAAATAAATAAAATCTTTAAAAAAATTTAAAAAGAATTTCTTTTTTTGGTGACTAATATTCCATTACATATGTTGTATGCAATGGAATATATATATATATATATATAATATGTAAAATATATATAATATATATACCATTCCTGCTTTATCCATTCATCTGTGGACAGACATCTGGACTCTTTCCATAGTTTGGCTATTGTGGACATTGCTACTATAAATATTGGGGTTCAGGTGCCACTTCAGATCACTACATTTGTATCTTTGGGATAAATACCCAATGTCTGGGTCATAGTATAGCTCTATTTCCAACTTTTTGAGGGACCTCCATATTGTTTTCCAGAATGGCTACACTGGCTTGCATTCCCACCAACAGTGTGAGAGGGTTCCCCTTTTTCCACATCCTCACCAACATCTCTCAGTTTCCTGACCTGTTAATTGTAGCCATTCTCACCAGTGTGAGGTGGTATCTCATTGTGGTTTTGAATTTGTATTTCCTGATGGTGACTGATGTTGAGCATTTTTTCATGTGTCTGTTGGTCATTTATATGTCTTCTATGGAGAAATGTCTATTCATCCCTGCTGCCCAATTTTTGATTGGATTATTTGTTTTTTGTGTGTTGAGTTTCATAAGTTCTTTATAGATTTTAGCCCCTTATCTGATGTGTCATTTGTAAGTATCTTCTCCCATTCTGTTGGTTGTCTCTTGGTTTTGTCAATAGGGTTGAATTTTTATTTTGCTTTGTTTTGTTTTTTAAAGATTTTATTTATTTCAGAGAGAGACAGTGAGTGAGAGAGAGCATGAGAGGGGAGAAGGTCAGAGGGAGAAGCAGACTCCCTGCGGAGCTGGGAGCCCAATGTGGGACTTGATCCTGGGACTCCAGGATCATGACCTGAGCCGAAAGCAGTGGCTTAACCAACTGAGCCACCCAAGTGCCACCAGAATTGAGTTTTTAAACATAATTCTGTTTACCATTTCATATAGATTCCTATAAAAATTTATTCAGTTTAGACCATGTGGCATTTATTGAACTCTGTTAGCATGTTTCATCATAATGAGAATTGGACTGCATAAAATTGAAGGTAGAGTTCTGGGTTAAATGTTTATTTTTTCCCATAATAAACATTAATAAGCCTGATTATATAATTTTGTATCTTCTAGAGGTATAAGGTACATGAAAATACCTTACAGTCTAGTGCCCATTAATAAGGCTCCTGATTTTTGGCTAACATCACATTAAAACCATAGTATAGAGATAAAAAAAAATTAGAAAATGATGGAACTTCTTGGATTAATTTTCAAATAAGAAAGCTATTGAATTCAACAAGAGATAAAATAATGTTAGAATTTTAAGAACATTATTAATATTTTATACAAAAACCAAATTGTAATACCATTTTTATAAAAAACAAAAACAAAATATTCTCTAGAAGCTCAGAATTCTAAAAAAACTTATTGTTTACACAAATACTGTATTAAGAGACCGCACTGCATTACCAAAAATGTGTACCTTTTATCTGTCCGTAGTGTCCTGGGTCAATTTTATGCATGACACCAGTAGAACAATAATTGAATAAATAATAACATAGGATCAACAGTAAGATTAAAGTAGCCACAGATGCAAGAAATACTTGAATCTAATAAAAAGTATTAAAAGGTGTATCATTGGGTGAAAAAGTGATTTATAATGACCATAGCTGTGGGATTGACTAAATCAGACCTCTGCCACAGACCTTCATCAGTGGCTACAACTCAATGAGTTTCCATTCCTCTTATAAAGAACAAGATAAATGTACATGAATTCATTCTTGTTGATGACTGTCTTCCTTCAGGAATGTCATTTGCATTTTAATGTATCTCTACAAATATTTTGGCAGTGACTGAATTAACTGAAGTAATGAAGAACATTGGCTTGAGAATTCTGAGACTTTGATCCTTGATATTAAATTTATCTAAGGACTCAAAAAAATTAACTTCTTGGAATTTTCTGTTTGGCAACAGGAGGAAATTTAATAGATAACCTATAATGTACTTTATATCTTTATTTATAACAATATCAATGATCAGAAAGTGCTTTGTGGTAGTATTATAGTTTTGTTAATATCTATAATAGTATTAGATTCATGCATGTAGACAGAGCTGAAACCTAAGCATTTAGAGCCTCACTGTCAATATTCAGTGTGCTGATCTTCATACCTTTGTCCCCTTCTTTTTGTAAATATTTCCCTTTCTTCTTCCTTCTTTTCAATTCCTTCCTTCTTTCCAATTCCTTCTTCCTTCCAATTTCTATAGAGTAGAAGAACATGTATAAATTTTGTTTTTGTTCTTTTTTATCTGTGTATTTATATGTATATGTGAAAGGACTGACCATAGAAATTTGTATCAGCAAATATATAATTGTATTTTATACATACAAATATATGTACAATACAATAAAATATGTGTTTTACATATATAAATATAAGTGTAATTTTTGTTTGAAACTCTTTTTTTCTCCTATCCTATTTAAAAGACAACTGAAGAAAGTTGTGTTGATGAGCATAAAATGAATTAAGATACAATCTTTATGAGAAGACAATACAATGGATAAGTGAAAGATAGAGCTATATTAGAGCAAAGTCTTGTGTAGTGTTATATTTAGGGTAGTAGTATTGCAGACTAGTTAGTTAAAAGGTAAAATATTGCGACTCACAGGTAATCTCTAAGAAAATTCCTAAAAAAGAAACAGTAAGGGAATTTGACAGAAACAATACAAAATATGCATACAAAAGAATATTGTTTTGGAAGAATAAAGGAAAGAAAAGGCATAAGACTTACTAGGGAAAAAGTAAAATAGTGGAAATAAGTTAGAGACTAGAAAAGTAACCGAAAAAAAAAAACAACAAAAGCAAAAGTTGTCTCTTTAAAAAGAGCAACAAAATTGACAAATTATTATGTAGACTGACCAAAGGAGGTAAAAGAAGATGATCCAGTTTACTGGAATTAGAAATGAAACAGAGGAAATCACTACCAAACTTAACAGAAATAAAAGGTAATTTAAGGGAATACTATGAACAGTTGTATGACAAATTAAATATGAAAAATGAAATGTTCAAAGGTTCTAGAAATACATAAACTCATGAAACTACTCAAGAAACAGAAAATCTGAATAGACTTATAATGGCCAAAAGAGAAATTAGTAATCAAAACAATTTTCCACAAAGAAAACACCAAAGCCAGATGACTTTATTGATGAAATCTACCAAATATATAAGAATTAATATCACTTTTTCCCAAACTCTGCCAAAAAATAGAAGAGGAAGCACTTGAAAATCATTTTATGAGGACTTTATTAACCTGGTGACAAAACCCAGACAATGACATCACAAGAAAAGAAGACTGCAAGCCAATATCACTTATGAGTGTAGAAGTAGAAATTCTCAACAAAAACTAGCAAACAGAATCCATCCAGCAAGATATAGAAAGGATTATACAACAAGAACAAGCTGGATATATACCAGGAATGGAAGTCTGTCTCAAAATACAGAACTTAATGGTATACACTTAACAGAATAAAGAATAATAGCCACATGATCAATAAGTGCAAAAAACATAACAAAATTCAGTACCCCTTCTTAATAAAAAATACTGCATAAACTAAAAACGCAGAGGAACTTAACCTATAAAGGGCATCTGAAAACAACCCAAAACTAACTTAATGGTGAAAAATGTAATGCTTTTCTGCTAAGATTAGGAAGAAGACAAGGCTGTCCTCTCTCACCACTAATATTAAGCATTTTACTGGAAATTCTAGCCAGGGTAATTAAGAAAAAGAAATAAAAGGCATACAGTTTAGAAGGAAAGAATCAAACTTATCCCTTCTTACAAATTCTATGATCTTTAGTGTACAGAAAATCTTAAGGACTTTAAAAAGAACAGCTAGAGCTAATAAAGGTTGCAGGGTACTAGATCAATATACCAAAAAATGATGTATTTGTATATACTAGAAATTAATACACAAATAAAATTATGAAGATTGTTCCCACAATAGCATGAAATGGAATCAAATACTTAGGAATAAAGTCAACAAAAAAAAGTACAAGACTGAAAACCACATCACTGAAATAAATTTAAGATCTAAATGAATGGAAAGATATCCTTTGCGTATTGGAGAACTTAGTTTTGTTAAAATGTAATATCTTCTCAATTAATCTATATAGATTCAACACAATCCCAATCAAAATCCTGACTGCCTTAATTAAAATAGTCTTTTAAACAAATGGTGTCAGAACACCTGGATATCTACATGTAAAAAATGTAGAGGGACTCCATCTCACATCATATGAAAAATGAGCTCAACCTAGATCAAATATCTAAATGTCAGAGCTGAACTATAAAACTCTTAGAAGAAGAAGCCATAGACCTTGGATTAAGCAACAGTTTGTTAAATATGACAACTAAAGTACAACTAACCAAAGCAAAAATAGATAAATTGAACTTCGTCAAAATTATTATTATTGTTATTATTATTATTTTCTTTGGAGAACACTATCAAGAGAATGAAAAGACAACTCAAAATAGCAGGAAATATTTTCCAATCACATATTTAGGAAGGGCTTTGTATCTGAAATATATAAAGAATTCTGTATATATTGCAACAATAAAAACAAAAATCAACCAATTAAAAATGGGCAAAGGATTTGAATAAGCATTTCTCCAAAAACATGTACATAAATGGCTAATAAATATGTGAAAAGATTATCAATTTGTTTATCCAGTAGAGAATTGCAGCTTAAAAGCACAGTAAGATAAAAATTCCATGTCCATTAGAGTGGCTATAATAAAAAAGATAGAATAACAGGTGTTAAGGAGGATGTGGAAAAATTAGGAAACGCATACATTGCTGGTGGGATGGCAAATGAAGCATTCGCTTTGGAACACTGGCATTTTCTCAAAAATTGAACATAGAGTTACCATATGACCCAGTGTTCCACTCTTAGGTATATACTCAAGATAATTGACACCTTTGTCCACACAATAACTTGTACACAAATGTTTAGAGCAGCATTAATTCCTAAAAGCCAAACTCTAGTAACAACCCACATATCATATCCATCAGAAGATGGATAGATAAACAAATATGGTATATCTATATAATGGAATATTATTCAGCCATAAAATAAGAATGATAGTATATTATGCTAAGTGAAATAAATCAGAGGAAGACAAATACCAATAATCTCACTCATATGTAGATTTTAAGAAAGAAAACAGATGAACATATGGGAAGAGAGGGAAAAAGGAGAGAGAGAGAAACAAACCATAGAGACTTTTTTTGAGAGAACAGGAATGTAGCAGGTAGGGTGACGGGGTGGGATGAGGAGTGGAGGGAGTGTGCTGAGGTGGAGGGCAAGAAAGTAAGCAGTTCCATGCTCAGTACCAAGCCTGATGCAGGACTTACTCTTATGACCTTAAGATCATGATCTGAGCTGAAATCAGGAGTTGACTGCTTAAACAACTAAGCCATCAGGCACCCCCATAAGAAACTCTTAAGTGTAGAGAAAAGCATGAAGGTTGTTGGAGAGAAGTGGGTGGGGGATAGGCTAGATGGGGTTTAAAGAGGACACGTGTGATGAGCACTGGGTGTTGTATATAAGTGATGAATCACTGAATTCTAGTCTTGAAACCAATATTGCAGTGTATGTTAACTAAAATTTAAATAAAGTTTAAAAAAATAAGAATGAGATATTGATTCATGGTACAAATAGAGGAGATTAGAAAACATTATATATTAAGTGAAAGAAGCCAGATACAAAAGGCCCCATATTGCGTGATTTCAGTGATAGCAAATTTCCAGAATTGGCATATCCAGATACCATAGTGATTGCCAAGGGTGTGGAGAACTGGGGAATGAGTAGTGTTGCTAATGAGTATGATATGCAATCTTCTGGAATTAGATAATGATACTGATTGTACAACTTTGTGAACATACTAAAACCACCGAGTTGTACACTAGAAGGATGAATTTTATAGCCTGTGAATTATATCAATAAAAAAGGGGATAAATTGAGCTTTTCCTGTCATAATCAGCTACTTGTCATATGCTTTGAGAAAAAATACAGGTCATAGAAGACACATAAATATTGTAATGATAAAATTAGTGGTATATGGTCTGTTTGAAGCTGAAAACTACAATTGTGTCTATAACTTGAAAATATATCTTCTGTTTTCTTAGTTATATTTTTATTCATTTTGATTTTTTAACCTTTTAGATATATTTTGTACTTTCTTCAGATACATAGACCATTATAACCACTTAAATGCTTTTAAAAATAATTGTGTAGAAATTCCAAGATGAGATTTAATGAATGAAAAAATGGTTTCATTTTTAGATTGAAAGAAACTAGTTTACTTCTAATAGCAAAAAAATAAAATAAGAATTTGAGGATAAACTTAGTTTATTTTATGCCTTTTTTGTGCATTTTTCCTTAATGGAAAATTAGATGCATAAAACTGAATTCATCAATTCTTTGTTCACATGTTTTTGTGTGTCTATCCATAGTCCATTTTCATAATCGATTTTTTGTTTTTTTATTCATATACTTCATAATATATTAGACCACTATGAACATGCTATACAACCTCAAAACTAGCACACTCTCTATAACTTATATCTAATTATGTAAACTCCATATCATCTCCAAGTCTTTCCTTCAGAAGTAATTATTATTTTTACATTCTCATTTTCTCATTTTTATATTTACAATTCATGCCTAAATATTATATAGTTAATTTCTACTTGCTTTCAATCCACAGAAAACAATATAGCATATATTTTCTACTAAGAGCTTCTCTTCCAACACAAGTATGATGTTAATAAGATTAATCACTATTAAATATGCCTGCTATTCATTTATTTTTACTGCTATATAATGTATTATAGAATAAGTGTATTTTTTAATCCATTTTTGGTCAATGAGTATTTCAGTTTTTTCTAGTTTTGCTGGTAATGCAAAGATGATTTCTATGAAAATTCTTACTTATGTTTTTTTGTTATATGTGACTTGAGTTGCTCCTTTATGCTTCTTAATTTTATAAAATACTGCCAAATTGTTTTAGGAAGTGGCTGAAAACTCTCACTGGCAATGTTTTAGCAATACAGATTATATAAAGACCCTCAGATCTTTCATATGATCAGTCCTTTTGCATTGTGCTACTCAAATATTTCCAAACTGGTATCTCATTTATGTTTCTATTTGCTTTTTTTTTATACCCATTTATGATTTCATACCTTTTTTCATTTGTCTTTTTTTAATTAATGTGAAGTATTCACAATTACATATGTATTCTTGATACAAGTTTTTGTGACTATGTGACACAAATATCTTTTATAGCATATCTTTCACTCTCTTTAAATGTCTTTTGATGAATTAATTTTAATTTTAATGCTGTATTTACTATTATTTTCCTTTATGATTATTTTTTACTTATTAAAATCTCTTAAGTTTTCTCGAATCAGAAAGATACAGTATTTTTTCTAAAGGCTTAAAATTTTTCCTTTTCACATCTAGGTTCTTATTTCAGAGTTTATTTTTGTGTATGAGTTAAGGGTGTTTCTTTCCTACCCCATCTATTGAATTATTCCTTTTTTTTTTTTTAAGATTTTATTTATTTGACAGAGAGAAACACAGCCAGAGAGGGAACACAAGCAGGGAGTGAGAGAGGGAGAAGCAGGCCTCCCGCCAAGCAGGGAGCCCAATGTGGGACTCCATCCCAGGTCTCCGGGATCATGACCCGAGCCGAAGGCAGTTGCTTAACCAACTGAGCCACCCAGGTGCCCCTATTCCTTATTTTTTAAGTGATTTATTTTTCATTTCATTTGTATCATTTCTCAAGGTTTTAAGTTAATATGAGTCTAAGCTCTCTTTGGGCTCCTCAATTTAATCTATCCCTTCACCAATACCAAGTGATTTTAATTACAGTATTGTACAGCAACATGTAAGGTAAGTACTTCCTTATTATTTTTTGGTGTTTTTAGTGGATCTTGGCACTCTGTTTCTCATATATAATTTAGGCTATCCTTTCCTAATTCAAGGAAATTCTTATCATTTCTTCAAATAACTCCTCTTCATTTATTTTTGACAACTTATTTTATCTGAATGTTGTATTTCTATTTTTATCTACCATAGCTCTTAAATTTTGCATTTTTTCTTTCTCTTTTTTGTTTACTTCTGACAGGGTTCCTTAATATGACCAACTAACTAGGGGTGCCTGGGTGGCTCAGTTGGTTAAGTGACTGCCTTCAGCTCAGGTCATGATCCCGGAACCCCGGGATCGAGTCCCACATCGGGCTCCTTGCTCGGTGGGAAGCCTGCTTCTCCCTCTCTTGCTCCCTCTGCTTGTGTTTCCTCTCTGGCTCTGTTTCTCTCTGTCAAATAAATAAATAAAATCTTAAAAAAAATGACTAACTAAACAACTTGATCCTCAGCTGAATTCTATCTACTATTCCAATTTATCATGTCTTCATCGTATTTTAAGAATAAATTTATTATAAACTTACCGTATTTTAACATTAAGTTTATTATAATTTATTATAAATTTAACTTATATTATATAATGCCCATATTAAAATTATATATGTATATTTATATCAACTCACATATATATTGGTTGATATTTTCACCTGACTCTTTTAAGGGTTTCTCATTCTTACTGAATTTGATAGTATAACTTACTTACTTTTCTTAAATTTTTGGTCTGACTGTTGTAATATTTCTGCTTCTGATGGTGTATCATGCTTAGTCATTCTTCCTTTGAAGGTAACAATTTTCTTTAAATATTTAAGTTTATTGTATGAGTCTTTATTTTCCTGAGTCTATCACCTACTTTACTTTTAAGTGTGTATTAAGGGATTGAAGGATGCAACCTGGTTCAAGTGAATTCAAGGAGGTTGTGGAGGATGACCCCTTAGATAGAGAACTCCAGGTGCCATCAAACCATTGTTAATTCCATGTATTTGCTATAATTTCCACAAGGTCAGATTTAAGACTTCACAAAAAGGAGGAACATTGGAAAAAGGCAATGTTCTTAGAAAAATCATTTAAGAAATCATAGAAAAATCAATCATGCCTCACCTATATCCTTCAGTACCTCATACAAGGGCTTTTGTGGAACTTTGATACCACCCACCGACTTCAGCAGAAAGGAACACCTGATAGACTGTTCCCAGGTAGCGGTGATGGGAGGGAAGGTGAAATATGGGTATGAATAACAAACCCTAACTAATTTTTATTTTATCCATCATTCTCTCACTGCCATGGCTGGCCTAAGTCTGTCTCAGCTACAACCACCTACAATCCACACAACTTTTTCAAAATCATCTTCTGTCTCACTGGGTCTCATAGCTTTTAATGCTTTGCTATATTGTGGATGCCAGTCTCTCCTCTCTTTTTCCAGAGTAGGTTTTGATAGAAGAGGCTAATTCCCATTATGTCAGGAATCACAGTTGTCCCTTTTCCTCTTCACTTAGATGTATATGTCTAAGTTTTCTTTAGTTCAGAAAATAATGGCATAGGCTAGTATAAATATTTTTAAGTGCACTTTTTTGGTTTTCTCTATCTGCATTTAAAAAAAAAAACTTCTTTAGAATAGTTTGAATAGTTTCACTTTCTCATCACAAAAACTGTGTCTTCCCTAAAGAAATGTGACACTCTTTTCTTTTTTACTATGACAGTGGCAGAAAAGAAATTGACAGTGTATGTGTATATTTTCTGTAAAATTCCCTGTATGCTGAAAAACATTGGATTTTTCAACAACTATGTTATCTTAGTTGCAAACCAGCATTAATGGCTTTTTTCTCCTGTAGTCCCCTAAAACTAAGTTAACCAATCCATACTTCTACACTTTTCCCTCTGTTGCAATGATATTACTAATGGAATTGGGGGAAAAAATCCTTTTAATCTGTAATGGCAGGTCAATCGTACTTTGCCTATTCTAGGTTCTGAGTCTCTTGAAGTCCTTTGGTGAATTTCTTACCAAATTATATTCAATAATTTTCGTCCAAGTCATTACTGATTCATTTACTGTCCATTTAAAAAAACAAGTATGTTATAGATACCAGGTTTGATACTCCTCTATGATAAAAGTTATAGTGCTTCCCCTCAGCCATTTTTATATAAAACAATACTTTTTTGATTCCTGTCCTCCCCTCCCTCTCTCTCTCTCCCTTCTCTCTCTCCCTCTCACACACACATAATACAATCTACAAGTATAAATTATATGTTTTAAAATTCCAGTATAATCAATATAAAGTGTTGTGTTAGTTTCAGATGTACAATATAGTGATTCAGCAGTTCTGTATGTTACTCAGTTCTTATCACTTTACATGTACTCTTAATCTCCATCACACATTTTACACATTTCCCTACCCACCTTAAAATGCAGTTTTGTGAGCATAAGGAAAAAAAGAGAGAGAAAGAGGCACACCAAGAAACAGATGCTAAACTATAGAGAACACACTGACGGTTACCAGAGAGGAGGTGATGGGTGAAATAGGTGATGGGGATTAAGGAGGGCACATGTGATGAGCATTGTGTGCTGTATGGAAGTGTTGAATTACTACATTGTACACCCGACACTAGTGTTACAATGTATGTTAACTAGAACTTAAAACTTTTTTAAAAACTAAGAGGCACAAAAAATAGTAGAGCTATTCAATAAATATATGAAGAAAATGCAGTTTTAATTATTTTCTGAAAGACAGGTGAGATGAATTTGCAGCGATCCTCTGAATAAAAGCTCTTCTGATGGTTTTCTGCCAATGGCACATGGGTGAGAGACGGCTGGCTAGCACTTGGCAGGTAGTCTGTTCTCATAAACTAAATTAATGAATTGGGTAATTCTGAGTAGAAATCGTAGAAATTGACCTGGGCTTTATTAGCAACAATGTCTACAGAAATGGTAGAGAATTGATATATAACAGCCTAAATACCAAAAGAGTGAACATTTTTTTTTAAGATTTTCTTTATTTATTCGGCAGAGAGACAGCAAGAGAGAGATCACAAGTAGGCAGAGAGTCAGGCAGAGAGAGAGGAGGAAGCAGGCTGATTCAGGCCTCCATCCCAGGACTCTGAGATCATGACCTGAGCCAAAAGCAGAGGCTTTAACCCTCTGAGCCACCCAGGCACCCAAGAGTGAACATTTTTATCAATAATAAATGATGGCTGTGTGCATGCTATTAATAGAAACAGAGATAAACATTGAGCACTTAATTTTTTAATCAGCAGTCAAATTTATGTGTGTATATATAAATGTATACATGTACACACACATATATATAATATACATGAAAAATTAATCAGTATTTGAAATGGTGACAGTAATAGGATTTATGAGATAGAATAATGCATGCATATCTGAAGAACACCAATCACCATTCAATTCAACTACAAATCATAGATGCACTCACTGACAATTTTGAAAAATAATAGTTTCAGAACACCTCATATTGACTCAGCTAAATGTTAGTTTCATTGAAAATGTCTGCTTAACAAGACACCTAAATAATGCCTTCCTCATATTTTATTATATGTATATTTCAATATAAAAATTGTTTTTAGCTCTTGCTAACTTGGGTACAAAAGGACTCAATTGATAGTTTATTGTTTCTATTTATTAGTTTCTCCTTCCCTTTCCCCCATCCCAGACATCAAAATCAATGCATTAGTTTTAGTCTACCAAAAATGACAAATGCATGGTTGGTAAAACATTTTCTGACCACAGATATATAATATATTTAAAAGATTTTATTTATTTATATATTTGACAGAGAGAGATCACAACCATGCAGAGAGGAAGGCAGAGGGAGAGGAGGAAGCAGGTTCCCTGCTCAGCAGAGAGCCCGATGCCGTTTGGGCCTCAATCCCAGGACCCTGAGATCATGACCTGAGCTGAAGGCAGAGGCTTTAACCCACTGAGCCACCCAGGCACCCAGATATATAATATTTTAAAGTGATTCAGCCACATTTATGAGAAAGTATGCCTAGCTTTAAATCCAGTTTTCTTCTGAATTAACTTACAGTCTCTTTCTGTTGAGTGATATTCCTTATACACAGATTTCAATTAGTATATCAGAAATTCACAATATACTGTCTTAAACTTAATGTTTAGAGATGAAATTTTTAAGGAAATGTTTTATGAATCAGTAAAATATTTTTAAATGAAATACAGCACTGAAGAGAGCACCAGTACTATTTCATCTTTCACTTGTGTTTGGTAGAAAACTATTGTTTTTCAGCTGCCATAATCCACCTGTTCTATGGATATTGGCATCTATCCCTTCCTTCTCACTGTACCTCTCCTCCCTTGCTCCTTTAGGTGACAGCCATTAATTTCTGGAGCTACCTGTCTCCATCCCTATGCAATTCAAGTAAGGTTGACTCCATCCTCCACCTCTTTGGGTGTGGACATAGAGCTGTGCAAATTGAGTATTTTGCTTTCCTGGATACAGTGACTTATTCAGGGAAGGGCATGAGAGACATGCAAGGCCAATAAGGATAGGAAGATGTAGTCTTAAGACTTATGTTTAAATAGTTGGTCTAAAAAATATTTAGCCTTTGACAATGGTAAGTTAGATTACTCTACACTATCCAACCACGGAAAAACAACTAAAATAGCTGGAAGGCTAATATAAAGCATTTATTTAAAAGGATTGGGGCTTTAACAGCACAGCAAGAAAACTCCAAAAGGTGAGTCTGACATTTGGCATCACTTTCTTCTCAGATATTTGCCAAAAAACAGGGAATGGAAATTCTGCTGAGAAGCTGAGCCAGAAGAGGTAGTTGAGAGGCTAAGATATAGAATAAAGTTTTAATTAGTTTTATAAGGTGGGGGGGCACAAAGTAAGTCAAGTACTGATGAATACTCTGGGCTTTCTTTGGGAAAATAAAGGTCTAAAGCCTAGGAGTAAGGCCATACCAGAAAAGAATAGTTGTGAAAAGGCCTAAACAAGCTTTAACTCAACTCCTAATGGGTTAAGGCATTGATTAGTTCTTAAGCAACGGTGACATCAGAGTCAGCCGCCAAGGGGACATTTGACCATATATGGAAACAGTTTTGATTGTCAGAACCTAGGTAGATGTTACTGGCATCTTTACAAAACAAAGACTTATCCGGTCAAAAATACAAATAGTGCCAAGGTTTAGAAACCCTGGTTGAAGGTGGTTTGCACTAACCTGATAGGGACGGAAAATCTGGATGAATATATTCTTTAAAATCATCTATCTAATTTTTATACTAAATTTTCCTACTCAATTAAAAATCCAATCAGAAAATTCATAATAAAAAATAAATAACTAAAAACCAAGAGAAAAAAAACAGGTGATAAAAACATGAAATGGAAATTTAGAAATTGGAGTATTTAGACTCTGATTCTAAAAAAATAGTGAATATTTCAAGGGTTATAATGATGATAAATGTTGACAGGTTATAATGATGATAAATGTTGATGATAAATCTTGACACTATATAAAATAGTCAAATGGATTCTAAAACTACGAATCAATACAAGTTTTAAACTATGGACTTGCACACGGGAAAAAATATTAAGAATGATATAGGCATTTGAACAGCATGATTATCTAACCTTAGAATTTAATTGGCCTTTATAGAAAAACACTGCAGAAAATACATTTATTTCATTCATTCCTAGTACATTTATAAAAATAACCATATGCTCCTCCATAAAGCAAGTAAACTTCAACAAGCTTTTAAGGATTCATAATACACATAGTAGGTTCTGTAATCACAATGGAATTAAGCCAGGAATCAGTAACAAAAAGATAACTAATAAGTAGTAATAAATTTGAAAATTAGTACGTTCACTCATAAGTAGTATTACATAAGAAAATGCTATTTATTAAATGTTTTAGTAAAGTCTTGGTATGTAATGTTAGAGTTTTACATTTGTAGTTATTATCTTATAGCATACAATTTGTACTTTGTATCTAAAGACAAATAAAGTAATATATTCTGTAGGTCTATGTCAGTGTTGTCTTTTTTACACTTTTCAACTGTGGTTTCCCTTAATTGGATCCATTCTCAGGAGATCCTACTTTGTGTAACATGATGTTTGCCATGAAACACACTTTGCATTCTAACCTCAACAACCCAAGTTGAAGCATTGCTGTTCCTTAACAATTTACTCTGTTTTCAAATGAAAATAAAATTTAATTGAAGGGTAACTCAGTATTAAAAGTATGCAAGCATAAATATACCTCTCTACATATAGATAAATGTATAATGAGTACAGACCATATTACCACAACCCTAGTCAAGAATAAAACAGCCAGCATCTAGAAATTTCTTTTTGTGCTGTTAGGTCAAAGGAGCAATCAAAGTGGAAATTAGAAAACAATGAAAGTACTACAAATCAAAACTTGTAGGATGCAGTTAAATAACATTATTGGAGGACAAAAAAATCTGGACCTACTCTGGACACTCATCCTGTGGGAGCTTAGCCAAAAGTTTGAGCAGGTCAATTGTATAGTATTTTTGGAAACTTAAGTAGGTAGTTGTACAGAGTGGCCTGTAAAGAAAACGAAGTCAATGAATACAAATATGAGATTGTTGAAGTAACTCAAAAGTGAGGCTTTTGGGACGCCTGGGTGGCTCAGTTGGTTAAGCAACTGCCTTCGGCTCAGGTCATGATCCCAGAGACCTGGGATCGAGTCCCACATCGGGCTTTCTGCTCCACAGGAAGCCTGCTTCTCCCTTTCTCACTCCTTGTGTTCCCTCTCTGGCTGTGTTTCTCTCTGTCAAATAAATAAAATCTTTAAAAAAAAAAAAGTGAGGCTTTTATATATAGATAATCATAGACTTGGAAATGGGATTGGGGGGAGACAAAAATATAGAGGAATCATTGATTATAATGTGTCGGTTGCTTAGCTGATGAGAAGAAGAAGGAAGAGAAAAGAGTAGCATTATGACTTTGTTTCTGAATTCCAGAGATGTCAAGAGACATAAGGCAGAAAAATTATTTTGGATAGATGGACGTTGATTGCTGTGGTCTCAACTTCTTGGTTATGACATTTACCTTTGCCATGAAAAATGAAAACAAATTTGTGAGCCAAGTATGTCTAGTACTAGATTAGCATCTTATGACAATCTTAAAAAAATGTGTATTTTAACAGCAGTTTGGTCTTTCCATACAAAGAGGAAAAGCTGCAGTACCTACTGGCTGACCATGTCTAGATCACCTATACTCAATCCAATAGAATGTAAAATGTACAGTTTACACAAATATCAGAAATGATTAACTAAAATTGGAACTGCTTATGACAACTGATAGTTCTTCTTAAACTGAATTCATATTCAAACTGACTACAAGGAAATATACTTGTAGAATTGTACACTTGTAAAATGGATGCCACCCGAGAAAAGGTGAGTGGTAATTTTCAGAGAGACTTTAAAGATATAGGGGCCACAGGAATTATTCAAGGAGAAGTCTTCTAATTTGATCTCCTTTCAGCTACTATTTGAAGCAAGTGAGTGATGGTGTCATTTCTCCAGATGTTAATATTCAGAAAACTCTGTTACTGTACTGAAAAAAGCATCTGAAGATTACATGAATTAGACAACTTGGGAGAGGACAGTTTTAGGCCTGTTACATGAATGCTCTTTCTGAGCAGAATCATGTTTTGCCACTTTTGGAAATAAAGGTTAATTGCCCTATTGATTGAATATGTTTTGCTTTCTAAGTGCTTAGGATCACTATCTTTTACTACACACAAGGCTTCCGTTTGGCCTTAACATTGATTTCATTATTAGGATACTACCCCCTCCTTTTTTTCTTTAACCAGTTATAACACATCTAATTCCATTTTTAAAATCCTCCAATCTCCTCTTTCAGCATTCATGGGTGTACAGAAATCTCATGTGTGCAAAAATGTGGCTTGGGTACATAGGACAGAAGAGTTGGTTGAAGGGTTCAGTCTTTTAACTCTGATATGTGTTCCCCCAAATTGGAAAATAAGCTTTGTATCAACTAAGTTTAGCTAAGCTAGCAAAGAATTTAAACATATTAATAACAATAATTTTAAGCTAATAGTTAATTTTTGAAATTCTCCCTAAGTTGCCTCCAATACCTGGAAAGAGTTTTTATTTCCACAAAATTATATAAAACAAATCTAAAAATTTAGGATATTAATATAACATATAATTGGCATAAAACATTATTTAAAAATAACAGGAAAGGGTATTTTTCTTGGTCTGAGTTATTACAAAGTTCAAATTAGTAAAGTTTTAGTTCATGAGTTAACTTACTATGTGATTATTTAAAAGACACAATTTGAATTTTGAGGAATTTCACTTTAAACAGATACCATAGGATAATTCTAAGCATTCTGGTTCGTAGAATAATTTAATGCATACAGCCATGTCCAAAACACTCAAGATCAGTGAGGTCACCATGTCTAAAGGCACGCTGCTACTACTAAATTAGTCAGAAGAACTCTATGAAACAAGTCATTAGAAGATGGGTCATAGTTTTTCCCAGCTGCAGGTTTCTCTGTGCATGTGTTACAAACATGCCTAACACTAACTATGACTGTTAGAGCTTAGCATTCATTTCCCCTGATATATTGATGCTGGAGTGAAACGTGGTGGCCTGGGACAAAGAGATTTTGTGTTCTCACGATGAATCACCCCACGCTGGCTACTGATAAGCACTGCCACAAATCAGGGATAGCTGGCAAGGTCCTCTGCCCTAATTTGTGTTTTAAATTTTCATTTAGGCAGTGTAACTTCATTATATCCTTGCAAGCAAGACCCTAGGCATTGTGTGAGGGAGATTTATAGTCAAGTAAGACAGCTATTTCAGACCGCAGAGAAATCCCTTCAGTTGCATAGTATCTGCAATTTTCCTTCGTTTGGTGATGTACATTTTCTTATGACACAATTTTTTTTAAGATAAATTTCTTTTTCTTCATATGACTACTTGAGGGAATTTACTGCTGGATGTAAAGAAGCCATTCATTATCTCTAGTCACAGTCTCATTGAAAATCAATGTGCAAAAACTCTCTAATAGCCTTTATTGTTTTTCCCTAATCATAGTTTTCCTTTTCCTGTTAAAGGTCAAAAGAACTCAGCACACAGGGCAGGTGAGGATATACATACTGACATAGGCCTGGAAGTCTGATGGAGAGAGAATGTATCATGTCAAACACCTTCGGCCATACTGCTGACAGACCAAATCTTGTCAAGTATTGGACAGTTTGCTTTCCCACCAAACTGTTTCTCCTGCTTGAGCCACACATTAAAACTTGGCATATCAACTTTTAACACTGACAGAAATGTTGTTGTCTACTTACTATTGCTTGGAGAGTAAACAGTTCAACTGAACTATTAAGGAGCTTTGACACAATTTTTATAAACAATTTATAAAAACTTCAATTTAGTACAATGAAAACAACTCAACTGAAAAGATTTTGAGCAATACCATATTAGAAAGAAAACTTATTTCCTAAAAAAGGATATATTTCTCAAACAAAAGAGCCATTTAAAATAGCATGTGATTTATTGCCTAGAGGTAATAAGAAAGTCCTACCCTTCCCTTTCTGTTGAATTTGTGTTAACAGTAAAGAATGTCTAAATTCCTTTTTTAAAAATTCATTTTTTTTCTGCTTTACTGCTGTAGTTAATGTCCCTACACATGGTGGAAATTTTGAAGAATAGTGAATCTACTTTGATTTCTAGAATAATAGTATTTTGAAACAATAACTGATTTAATCCAAAGCTGAAAGAGTAGTTTAAAGAGATTAAGCTAAAAAGAAGTCCTGTGTAAATACAAAGATATATCAAAGATTCCTAATATTCAAATGTATGTTTGAAATCATTCAGAGTTGAATCTCAGATGATATATGTATTTTATTATTGTATATTTCTCATTTTCTTGAGGAAAGACATTTTCTGCATTGAAACTGGACCCTTTTTTTTTTTTTTAGATTTTATTTATTTATTTGACAGAGAGAAACACAGCTAGAGAAGGAACACAAGCAGGGGGACTGAGAGAGGTAGAAGCAGGCTACCCATTGAGCAGGAAGCCTGACGCAGGGCTCGATTCCAGGACTCCAGGATCATGAGTAGGGAGAGCCAAAGGAAAACACTTAACGACTGAGCCACCCAGGTGCCCCTAAAACTGGAGTTTAGTTTCAGCCTAGAATTGTTTATGTAAATATAATGCAAAAGACTGTTTACTATAACTTCAGTGAATGCTTTATCCATAACCTTTCAAAAACTTGTCAGTAATGTGACCAATAAGTATTCAGTTCCCAACCTGCAGCTCAGCAGTTCTGCATGGCATCAGGAGAAATGCTGATGGCAGATATATTGGCTGCATCTGCCCTTCAGGCCCTCAGCCTATTAGGTACCCAGGAGTGGTGAACTTTGAAAGTCTTTAGTATTTTTTTTTTTTTTTTTGTATCAATGTAACAAATCCAAACTTGAGTCAGTTTGAGATGTTATTGGCATCATGTTTTTACATTCCCAGTGAGGGGCATTGTGTTTTCTCTCATATTCAGAAAGCCCAGAAATGTTAAACTGGAAAACAGAACAGAAAAGAAATTAATAACTTTAACTCTTTTTAAGCCAAGTATTTTTTTTTT
>PITA01021016.1:5946-33741 GCA_004023965.1 Spilogale gracilis | reverse complement strand
CGGTGCTCGCCAACTGCAGCCCCTCCGCCCTGGGATCGCCCACCGCCCCTGAGCCACCTCTGCCCTTAAGGAATCCCACCGGAGGCCACACACGTGTCAACGGAGATAAAAGCAGATGGAAAAGAGGTGCAAGCAACACATTCTGGAAGAAAGGCCGGGAAACTAGTCTAAAGCGGACTGCGCCCTCCTGTTAGGGAAGCGTTAATAACTCCATCAGTGCTACCTTTGATTAACGAACAGTCCTCTTTCCCGAGAGTGGTCATGATCTGTCTCATGTGTCTTTATGATTCAAGGAACAGAAAAAAAGTCAACAGCACTACTGTTTCCGTCTCACACGCAGGAATAAAAAAGGGCCAGAATGCCAAGACAAGACAGAAGCCCCTTGGCCTGCCACCTCTGTCCTCTCTCCGTGGGGACCGTCACGTGCCCGCTTCTCCCGCACCCAGGCCTGGAGGTTTTCTCAGTACAACTGCACGTCCATTTGGATCCACATCTTCTTCCCGGTTTTCTGTGGGTTTGAGGCTCAAGTGGGTTGGGCCAGGCCTGGGCCGTCCTCTCGGGGTCCCGGAGCGGCACCCTGCCCTCCGTGGTCCCTCCGGGGACTCGGGGCTGCAGCTCGGCCTCCTCTGGCTTTGCTCTCACCACCGACACTTCCGTCCCTGCCTGGCTAATTAATCTATGTCCAAATGGAACTGCTGTTGGCAGAAAGGCAGCAATGCCAAAGTGGGATAATCACTTGGACCTGAATCTGAGTTGTTTTCCACCCTTGACAACAAATAATGTTATTCCAGCGCCTGCAGGCCAAGAGTGGAAATGAGTTTATAATTTGGCTTCCAATCTCACATTCTCATTCTCAGCCACTTAAATTTTCTTGTCTGTCCTTTAGCATGCAGAGGGCAGCTTTGGAGGCTGAATCTCCGGCATGGTCTTTATGGATATCCTTAATGAATAGCCTTTGCCATCTAAATAAAAAGGGGAAACATCCACATCATCCGAAACCACGCTTGTTTTAATAATGAAACTAAATAGACTGTCAGCTCCTACCTCCATATGACCGTTAAGAATCTAATTTGTACTTCTCTCTCCAGCAACGTGAAGAGAAACAGTCACAGCTTTTCATACACACACAGTAGCCCCCATTCATTCAGCTTCCAAGGGCCCGGCCCTAGCCATGCCAGACCGCAGGATGTAAGCCCCAGGATGGCCCAGCGCCGCCCTCTTTTCCCAGTGAAAGAATTCATGAAAACTCCGAGACCATGGCTCTGGGAAGTGCCTTGCCTCCTCAGCAGTCCCAAACATCATGCTCCCCCGGAAGACAGTCATCTCAAGCTAGTGATGGAAAAGGAAAGAGACAGGAAGGCAGAACCACCGACAAGACTCCTCGGAGATGAGGGTGGACGGAGAATTCGCATCATGGAAAATTACTGAAGGTGAGCGGAATGTGTGTTAGGGAGAAGGGAGCGTGTTCACCTGCACACATCCTCCATGAGAAGAAAGGCAAGGGACACCAACTGCACAACTATGATGTGTCATGCCCCGTCTAGCTGCGTCACATACGGACTCATTCAGTCCCCACAAAAAGGCTGTGTCTACGTGTGTTAATATTCTCATTCTACAAATGGGGAAAGTGAGGCTAAAGGGGTTAAGAAGCCTTCCTACTAGTACACACTAAAGCCAAGATTTTCCTGACTGTAAAACCAAAGCTCTCAAGAAAGAAAGGAAAAGCAAGCCTTTACTTTTTCTATCATACGACACTGTCTTAGCTGCGAGAACAGGTCCTCCTCTGTGGTTCTCTGGGACCGTATGGGACCAACAGGGTCTTCACCTGCATACAAGTGGGTAACTGCAGGTGTACAGATATAGTGCCTTGCTTTGCTCCATTCAGAAAATAGTTCTCAACAACATCCGTCAGTCTAAATATCTGTAGCCAGATCTGAGGTCCCCTTTCCTATCGCCTGATGCCCACTGTGTTCTCAGTCATTTGGCATACAGAATGAGGATGGTGGAGACAATTACGTGGTTTCACAAGTTTTAGCTATGGTAAAAATAAATAAATAAATAAATAAAAATAAAAATTAAAAAGTAGGCAGGAGAAGGCAGATGTGCAGAGAGTGGCGGCGAGAACGTCCATGGAATGATCACAGGCTTGATTTGGAAGCTCCCAGCAGGATTCTAAAGGTTAGGAAGTCCCCCCAATGCAGTCCCACAGTGTAGAGTCTGACGTACATTAATTAACAGGACTCCATAAAAAAGTGAGGTTTTAATCATATTAAAAGGAGACTACCAAAATTTGGCTAGCGAAAACAGCAATCAAAAATGTTAAAAATGAGTATGCTGAGATCAATAATGTTTTAACACTCTAGCAACCCATTCTATAAAATGTACAATTCCTAAGTGAAAGTTCACAGCAATTTAATTCTAAAGAGCTTTAAAAACACAATTGATCCAATGGTACAATAATACCCATCCATGTGCCTTAAGCTCCGAGGCTTCTTGCCTTCATAAATGTCAATCTTTAACTCTTTAGTCCATCTAAACCACGTATGTATCAGATACATTGATTTCTGAAACGTGAGAAATAAGGAAGACTAACAAGCCCTTTCACCATCAATGTGGGGAAAACAAAAGGCACCAAGATAGGCAGAGACTAGGTATGTGTCTGCCAACTCAAGCTACCTATGAGATTTTTCTTTGTGCGTATGTGGAAAATAATGTATGGTTTTAAATCTTAATTATAATGTCTTATTTCTATAAATCAGTGGAGTCCTCTATGTTATGGTACTAAAACACAGACCAGGGATAGTCAGGCACTGTGCAGATAACTTCTAAAATTATCTTTCTTAAGAATTTGTTTCAGAGGGGCTCCTGGGTGGCTCAGTTAGTTGAGCTTCCAACTAGTGGTTTCAGCTCAGGTCATGATCCCAGGGTCGTGGGATCGAGCCCTCTGTTGGGCTCAGCACACAGTCAGCTTCTTGCTCTCCCTCTTTTACTCCCCCTCTGCTTCTGCCCCTGTCTCCCTCACTCCCATGCCCTCTCTTTCTCTCTATCAAATAAATAAAATCTGGGGCGCCTGGATGGCTCAGTTGGTTAAAGCCTCTGCCTTCAGCTCAGGTCCTGATCTCAGGGTCCTGGGATCGAGGCCCGCATCGGGCTCTCTGCTCCGCAGGGAGCCTGCCTCCTCCTCTCTCTCTGCCTGCCTCTCTGCCTATTTGTGATCTCTCTCTCTCTCTCTCTGTCAAATAAATACATAAAATCTTTAAAAAAAAAATGTATAGGTCTACAGCACTTGCTCTACTGGGTATTTACCCCAAAGCTACAAATGTAGTGATTGGAGGGGCACCTGCACCCCAATATTTAGAGCAGCAATGTCCACAGTAACCAAACTATGGAAAGAGCCCAGATGTCCATCAACAGATTAATGGTAAAGAAGATGTGGTGTACACACATAT
The DNA here is from genome assembly GCA_004023965.1 of Spilogale gracilis. Lineage (NCBI taxonomy): Eukaryota > Metazoa > Chordata > Mammalia > Carnivora > Mephitidae > Spilogale > Spilogale gracilis. The sequence goes on along the minus strand of PITA01021016.1, from coordinate 30,292 downwards.
ACATACATATATATATCCATACATACATACATACAGTGGACTATTACTCAGCTATCAGAAAGGATGGAATTTTACCATTTACATTGATGTGGATGGAACTCAGGGTATTATGCTGAGCAAAAGAAGTCAATCAGGGAAAGACAATATCATACGGTTCCACTCATATGTGGAGTATAAGAAACAGCACAGAGGACCATAGGGGAAGGGAGGGAAGAATGGGAAGAAGTCAGAGAGGGAGAAAAACCATGAGCAACTCTTACCTATAGGAAACACACTGAGGGCTGCTGGAGGGGAGGAGGGTGGCGATGGGGTAGCCGGGGGACGGGCACTACGGAGGGCACGGGATGTGATGAGCACTGGGCGTCTACACAGCTGATGCATTACTAAACCCTTGTACTATATGTTGGCTAGTTGAATTTAAATAAAAAAATAAAACGTGTGGGTCTATTGATATCTTAAAGGGTATCAGATCATATTTTCTTTCTGTCTTTCTCTCTTTGATAGAGAAAAAGAGAGAGCACAGAAGCAGCAGGAGCAGGACAGGGAGAAAGAGAAGCAGGCTCTCTGCTGAGTAGGGAGCCCGATGCGGCTCCCTCCCAGGATCCCGGGACCATGACCCAAGCAGAAGGCAGACCCCGGATGACTCAGCCACCCAGGCTCCCGTATTTTCTTTATAAAGATTTACCCCGAGCCTCCCCAGCTAGGCAGTGGGGTCCCGGGGGGCTCCCTGTTTGAGCCATCCTCCCATCAGCGAGCCATGAACCACTGGCACGTTCAAGAATGAAATGGCTCGCATCCTTGCAGAAATCCAAATAACGGCCTGTTAGACCAGAAAGGAGGACCGACGAACTTGAACTCGGGAGGACAGAGCTATCTGTAGCCTCTCGGAAAGCCATGCTTGGCTCCGTTTGCCGATAGTCGCGAGCTCGCGAACATCATCTCTCCTAGACCCGCTCAGAGGCAGACAGTTGATGTCCTCCGTCACCCAGAGGTCCCGCGGTGCCGCAGTCAGGCCCAAGGGCGGTTGTCCGTCTGCCGAGACCCCGTCTCCGAGCACCTTCTTCTGGGCCAGCTCTGCCCTGTCGGCCCTGCAGCGGCTCTCCGGGTCCCATCATGGATGCTGAGAAGCGTGAACGGTGTTTCGGGGCGATCTGTTGTCCTTCATCCCATGCAGAACACAGATTTGGATCTTCATCAGTTAGGGACCGAATGTTTGTGTCCCTCCCAAAATGCGTATTGAAATTCTAACCCCAGGGTGATGGCATCTGCGGGTCATTGGGTCATGAGGGTGGAGCCGGCCACCGCGAGGGGGACCCGTGCCCTGAGAAGAGGCCAGAGAGCGAGCCAGCTCTTCGCTCACCGTGGAGGACATAGTGAGAAGCCGGCTGTCTGCAGCCCAGAAGAGGTTTCTCACCAGGACCTGGCCATGCTGACACCATGACCTTGGACTTCCGGCTTCAGTGCCGCGAGAAGTAAATGTGGATAAGCCAGCCGGTGGACGGTGTTCTGTCAGAGCAGCCGCAGCTGGCGAGGGCACCGCCCTGAATGCCCACAGCTTCTTCGCCCATGTTTCCAGGTCTGCAAGCTGAAGGGCTTGGCCTGTCGGTGATTCCCGGTGAAGGAGGAGGGCGTTGACCTGCTGCTGGCCACCCGCCCTAAGAATCCCGGTGCACAAGGAGACATGTTACAGATGGGCACAAGCCGCCCGGACAAATGATGAAGATACAGGACAGCATTTAGGCTGAGATGTTAAGAGTAGGGAAGGGAGCTTTAAAACGGGCGAGCTCAAAGAAGACACAATGTTCAGTGAGTACGGCTCATCAGGGTGCAGTGTCCCAGACAAGGGACTCCGACGTGGGCAGCGCAGAGAGATCAAGCCCTACAGCCCAGACCTCACAGCCCTGAACACCAGCGACACAGAGAGGGTGTGAGTTTGTGGTTTCGAGAGCACAGCTTTGGTCCCGGTTCTGCTATTGAGTTCTTATGACCTTGGGCTAGCCACCTGCAAAATGGAAGTTGGGATCAGATAATCTCCAAGTCCCCTCCGAGTATAGAAACCACACCTTCTTTTCATGGTTCCATATAAACCTCTATCTGGTGGTGCGTATTGAGGGCAGCATGTATCACACGGGCTGTGGTTAAATGACTGCATTCCCAGGCTCCGCAGGTGAAAAGAGCACTCTGGACAACAGCTCAGAATACAAGTTCAAGATGCAGACTGGGTAAAGTTTGTTTCCCCTGGCATTAGGATTCCTTCTGGCTAAATGCTCCCCTCCCCTGCCAAGTCTCCAGACTTCTGGCACTGAGGTTTGATCTATAGTATTCACAAGACTCGTGACACTGTGATAGATGAAGAAATTAAATCTTTCGCCAAACTTCAATGGGTGTTTTGAATGGTAATTTTTATCTTCTTCCTTCCCAGATGCAGGAATGTCAATAGTTGCGAGATACTGTGAGGTTGGTAAAAAGTCATTATAAAAACGGACTTGCCTCCTAAATGATCTGTCATTATTTTGCAAATGTATTACTTCTGCTGTATCAATTTTTTAGTTTATTTCATATTATGCTCTAGTTGCAAGGTAATTGGGAACATACTGTCCACAGTTTCAAAAAAAGAGCTGTAACATACCGGGTAAATATTTCACTGTAAAAATAAAAACTGTGTAAATATTTATAGAATTAAATTTATTCAATCAATTCACTGGGTTAGGCCAATGGAAGTATGCTCCTTTTTAATATTGAGAGCCAAAGAGACAGAAGAAAATTTTAATCTCAACTTTCAAGTAGATAAATAATAATACTGCTTATGGACACCATTCTTTAAGACATGTGTACAGAATGCAAGGAGGTGTTACCCTCAGGCAGCCCGAATTGCTGGGCACCATTTCCTACGTGCACTGGACAGCAATGAAATAGAAAATAAGAACACGAAACACAGGTATTTAATCAATAAATATTTTTAAGTCATCAAAATGTGTTGCCATCCCCTACTACGACCAGTTAAGCAAGGCAGACGTAAAGAGTAAACAAAGGAAAAATTACTGAGTACTCAACAGTAAAAACAAATAAGCAATTGATACATGTATCAACATGGATGATAATGATGCAGACTTGAAAAAAGCCATACAAATAAAAAACATATTGTCTGATTCCATTTATATAAAATTCTAGCAGATCAGTGTTTGGCTGAGGACGGCATTGGTGGTTGAAGGGACAGGAGGGACCAGGGCGGTGGGATTACCTGGGGACACCCAGAAATTCTGCTGGTGATACATATGTTCATTGTCTTGATTTTGGTGATGGTTTTGTGTGTATATCAAAACCAATCAAATTGCATACTTTAAATTACAGACCAATTGTACCTCAATAAAACTTTAAAAATTACAGAGACAAAAAATAGGAAAAAAATTTAAAGATAAGGGGTAGCTAAATTGGGGGTAATTAAATAGCTGTTGGATGAAAAGCTGTAGAAAAACTGAGCTACACTGGATCCATAAAAGACTATCAGAGAGAGATTTCTTGTTGTTGAAAGTTTAGGAAGTTTTACAACCCCAGAAAAGTCTTTCTGAGCACCTAAGGACCATGCTTACGTAATTCTCATTCCTCCCTCAAAAAAATAAAAAAAGTTCTTTCCTTAAGACTTTTGACAGAAATACTTGTAACCATCCCCAGAACAACAATAATACTATGCTGCATTTATGGAGCACTCACTCTGACCCAACCCCCCATCTAACGGGGTATCCCATCTAATCCTCACCTAAGGGACCTACAAGATAGGTACTATTATGATCCTCCATTTTACAGATGATTCCAAAATTCAGAGAGGTTTAATAATTTGCTTTGTGCTTGTCACCATCCCAGTGGCGAAGCTGGGATATGAACCATGGGCTATGAACTCGGACTCCAGAATCGAGCCCTCGAAATTAGACTTCTCTCCCTCTGCTAGACAAACGTGATCCTGGAACAACGCTATAGAAGATGATCTGCGGACTCACACCTCTGATGGCTTAAAGGAACCCTTTTGAATTAAAGTCTGAAGGCTAATCTTTTGCGTGATAAATGCAGAAAAGGTAGTAATGGAGTGATGGTGGGAGGCAATGCAGGAAGGCAGAGCAGGACAAATAGCGGCCAGAAATCAACAGACTTGGTTCTGGCCATGTCCTCCCTACTGACTGTGACCTTGGGCAAGCCATCTCTCCCTCTTGGGTCTGTTTCCTCTTTGACAAAATTGAGTTTGGACTAATCGATTTCTAAAACTCCTTCCAGCTCTGTGATTCTTGCCAGTCCTCTTTTGGGGATTATTCCTTGCGTTTTGTAACTTGGGTCAAAAATTTTCCATACCACCAAACACACTTCAGATACACAGCCGCCTTCATCTCCTAAAACACCCAGACTCCTCGCACACCTCGAAAAGGCCTTCATTATTATTTCCCAAAGATATTCTATTCCCAGGGAAGAGAGGAGCATCCCTCAGCCCAGGTTTGCCGTGTTCTCCTGGGCATTCCAGCAGGCCTGCCCTTCACTACCACTATCACAAACAAGTTGATTTAGGCATTCCGGTGATGAAAAGGCAGTTCCCCGCCACCCAGAACCTCATTCCATTTTCCCTGTGAAGCGTCTGACATCTGAAATGATCCCAAGTACTTGGTATGGTATGGCTGTAGGTGCCCAGTTCCATCTATTTCTATTCCTCCTGGTTCTCTAGAGTGGCTATTCTCTCTCTGCACTAAAAACACATCATTTTCTCTTTTTAAATGATGGATTTTGTGACCCTTTGGGGAGACATAAAACAAATGAGCAACTACATAAAGCAATTGTAAACCATTTCAGCATCTATAAAACCCTGTCCTTTATCACAAAAGAAAGAAGAAAAAGCAGCTGGAAAAAAAATGCAGCTGATAGGGAACTCGATATCTTTAAGAACAACTTCTCTCATGAATTTTCATCTCCATATTTTGGCATTTTAGCTGACTTGGAAATTATTTCTAGGAAAAGCATTTTTTGAGAGTGATAACTCCTTTCACAATGTATTGGTGAGGCAACATCTTCAACACTATGAGAAATACAATGTCTATTTTCCTATAACTCTACCTATATACCAGCTGTACATTTTTATTCTATATTTTATACACTATTTTCATAGATACCCTGTTCTGTCTCAGAACATATGTTTTACTTTATTTTTATAGACTCACATTAAAATATAGATCACGCCCTTTCCACATAGAACCAGAAATTTACAAAATCCACTTTTAACCCTTACCATTGCACAGACATAAGTTTTATGTGGTTGTGTTCCCTGAGAGCACCCTGTTTTCTATTTTTTTTGCTTGAATTCTCCATGTATCTACTTAGCCCATGCATCTGTCATTTTAAATGGAACAAAATTCCACTGCGTCGTTAAGACGTTTAATTAGTCATCTTTCAGCTAGTTGCTTCCACATGATTATAACCCAGTCAAGCATTTCTAAATAAATAAACTTTGTTTTTCCTTTTGGAGTTATTTCCTCAAGCTAATAATCCAAAAAGTGGGATTAGCAGTTTAAGATCGTAATTATAACCTGGGTGATTTTTATCATAAATTGCCAGGTGCCTCTCCGAAAGAGGTATTTCCAATTTGCACATCACCAGAAAAGTATGAGCCTAGCTTTTTCTCCGTAGTCTCTTTAATGCTGGGCTTTCTGGGATTTATTAATTTTGAGGTGATTTCAAAAGAATGACGCAAAATCTTTTAGTTCTTTGAATCTGTCAGATAAATTCATATAAAATCTTACTGCCTCTTTTTAAAAAATATGTATTGATCACCTACTACATGCCAGGTCCTTTCTTTCTTTTTCAGTCATTCCATACCTCTGACTGCCTCATAAAGTAGAAACCACAAATTTTATTTTCACTAAGAAAACTGGTTGAGTTTTCTTAGTGAAAATAAAGTTTTCAACTCAAAAGGTTGAGTAATGTGCACAAGGTTCCAAGGCTAATATTTGATGTTGTCAGGATTTAGACTCTATCTACTTTCTGTGGATTCTCCATCACACCATCCTGCTTCATAAGTTCACCTTTAAACATCTGGCCAGTTTTTCTTTTCTCTTTTTTCTTTTTTTTAGTTTAGTTTTCCAGTTTATTGAGGTATAAACCAAAGTGATTAAAGTACCCTCATCCTAAAGGCATAGCCCAGTGAATGTTTCACATACTACACACAATGTAACCAGCACACAGACCAAGATACAGAATGTCAGAAAAGTAGTAACTTTTCTTTTCTTTGCTTTTTAAACATAGGTTGTTTTTGTGTCTGTCATTTTATATAGGGCCTCCTAGTGAAGCTATGCAAATGCTTAATGCATTTGGTTTAACTATATAAGACTGAAGCTACAAGTAGTGACCTCAGAAATTATGTATTCCAACCTCTTAAGCTTCCAGATACCGACTAAGCCCAGAAGGAAAGTGACTTATCCAAGCTCTAAGCGCTCAGAGCTCGCTCCGCCACCCCATGCCCCCCTCAGCAGCCGCTGGCTGGCTGCTCTCCACTCCACAGGTTAAAGACTTAGTGAGGGCTAACAGAGAAGGCAGGGTGCATGACAGAGAAAGAGGACCCAGATAAGGGTTTTTTTATTGTTTACCTTTATTTTAAATTAATCCTGAAGTAACCAAAGGGTCAAATTGGTGAGGAAACACTCATTAAGTTGACCTTAATATAAAATATGACTTTTTTTTTAACATGGATATATCAACACTTGGAATCAAATGACTTGAAAGGATAAACACGGACTCCAATGATGGTCTATTGCTTATGATTTCTTTTGAATACCCCTTTTAGATGAGCTTTCAGAACTAATTTGAGTCAAATAAGTAAACCAAGTTTATTTTTAAAACTACAGAATTAGCAGCAAAAGAATAAAAACTGGATGTGTGCCTTCTAAATCACTAAAAAGGAAATAAAAATAGAATCCATATAACATATCCTCCTCAGAATAATAAGAAACATATAAAGTAGGAATGTTTTTTTAATTGATCAAAGATCAAACCTATCAAATAGGACAATGAATGCGAATGGGCTAAGCGTCCCCAACAACAACAACAACAAAAAAGATGCTCAACATCCAATCACATGCTGTTTATGAGACAAGTCTAAGACCACATGAGCCAGAAATCTAAAATACAAGGAAGAGCTAAGTGTATCTAGAAAACACAAATGCAAAGAAAGTTGGGATGGCAATATTTCTATCAGAGCAGAATTTAAGGCAAAAGAACACTTAAAGAGACAGAGAACATGTGAAATAGTTTGACCTCATTAATCCCACTTTTAAGAAACAGCTTAATTTATCAAACTAACAACTATATATTTTTTTAAGATTTTATTTATTTGACAGAGAGAAACACAGCCAGAGAGGGAACACAAGCAGCGGGAGTGAGAGAGGGAGAAGCAGGCTTCCCGCCGAGCAGGGAGCCCAATGTGGGACTTGATCCCGGGTCTCCGAGATCATGACCCGAGCCGAAGGCAGTCACCCAACCAACTGAGCCACCCAGGCGCCCCCTGACAACTATATTTTAATTTATAATATTTTTTATCATTGTGTGTACAGCCAAATAGACATCCATATGCTACTATTATAAAGACAATAGGAAAACAGAGAGTACATATGAATATATATGATAGAATCAAATATACCTACTAAAAATCATATTTTAAAAAAACGTAATGAATAGCAATCATAAAATACTAAGAAGAGGCAAAATACAAGGGCATAAACAGCAGGATCTCAGTTTTTCTTAAATAAAACACACATTACATATTGTTAAAATTAGGAAAAAGTGCACCAAAATAATACGCTAGTTAAATTAAGGGAGATACACTTACTTTTTTTTTCCCACTATTTTTCCCTATGGAGGGGAAAAAAGAGGGTCTAAGTCCAGGATAAATGGAAAGATAGCATGGGGGGGATTTCACTTCCTTATATGAATCGTGCACCCAAAATTCCAGAAGCAGGCAAATTCCCAAGGTGTTGACAAGGGAGACAAAATATTTGTTATGTTGGATGAGAATTCTGAGCCTCATCACCTTCAGACTCTAAACCCCATAATTTCTGGTGTTTTCTCCCAAGGACTGATTAATGTTTAAGTTAATTTTTCTTTTTAGTCTATGCTCTCCAAATGAACATACATTACTTTCCTAAGCAGAGCAAGTAAACTAATAAATAAACAAAACAATAATACAGTTTGATCACCTACCTTGTTCACAAATCTGTCCTACAAAGACAGATTTGCCAACTTTAGAAAAAAGATTGTGCCAGTGCTCAACGATAATTCTGAACACGAAGTTCCAAAAATATTTTAAGCAAAGACAGTCTTACGGGAATAGCTTCCCGAAGTATCTTCCTTGAATTACTTTGCATTCATTTTGATGTATATATTTTGACATGTTAGGATATCTTAAAATAAAATTGTACTGATTTATGTTAACATGTCATTTATTTAACAACTAACTTGAAGGAAGAATAGGTAAGCTTTTAAAAGAAGAACTCAAACGAAATCTTATTATTCCTATATTCTTAAAATGAGACTTGTACTCACTACCGTGATTAGGAAATAATCAGATTCCAGAACTTTTGGGAAGTTCTAAATACCCAAAAAATTGTGACTGTAAGGTTGGTATTCCCCAATGTAAAGAACCTTAGGAATCATGCCATCAACCTTTATTCTCCTAGAAATCAAAGTCCAGAGGTGAAGTGACCCCCCCAAGTCCTTGGCTAGCACTTTCTCTTAGCATAGCACCATGTGTAATCTCTTCTGAATTTTTCCTTCCCACTGGATTCATAGCCACCATCCATTTTCTTCTACAATGAAATCTTTACCTCAATAGGAGAAATTTTGAATGGAGGACAGGCGACTGGATAGGCAAACCCCTCATCTCCCATTCATCTACAAAAAATGTACCGAGTGCCTTCAAACTGTTGCGTTCTATGGTAAGGTTACAATCCCGCCCTCGGGGAGCTCACAGATCGTCTGTTCCCAGGCCGTCCACGATTTGGAAGGCGAAGGGCTATGAGGAAGCATATGCAGGCTGCTTGGGAGCAGAGGGAGAGAGCGGCTGATCATATTTATATCTGAGTTGTGAAAGGCAGGTGGGATCACAGATGATGTAAGGAATGGGAGACGGGAAACTAGTACTCTAGGCAGGGGGACCAAAGAAAAAGCAACGGTGAGAAAATATGTCAGAGTTTGGAAAATGTGAGTTGAATGTGGCTGGAATTTCATCTGCTCATGAGAAAATGGACACAGGTGAGGTGACAGAAGGCTGGAAACCTCCACTAAGTGAAGGAATCATGTCTTAAGGGCAATGGAGTCACTAAAGGAATTTAAGCAAGAAACTGAAAAAGAGTCATACTTGTGTTTTAAAATATTCTCGTAGTGCCTGAGGAGGTTGGGCTGGGGAGGTGAGGACCCAAGGTGTGGAATCCAGGAGAGGCACCAGCAATCACCCGACCACCGTGCAGAACTGGGGGCCTGCACGGAGGAGGTGCCCAACAAGGGACAGGTCTAGGAGACACAGAGTGGGGGCTTGGTGCTCATCTTCACGAGGAGTGAGGAACGGGTGGGGACGATTCAAAGGTCTAACTTCCTCCTTTCCAGAAAACAGTTTTGAACAGCTTACACTTCTAGGTCACATTAACAAAACACTCCTGTCCTCAGACTTAAATGTCAAGGAATACTCATTCTGGCAAGAAAACAGGAAGCAGAAGCCAGCGAGGTTATTTGAGAGAGACAAAAGAGAAACAGGACAGACACTGTTGACCAATCACAGACTAATCTAGGGCTGACAGCACCAGAAGAACTTGGGTTCAAATCCTGACCCGGCCACTTGGAACTGTGGCAAGTTTAAATCTCAGTTTTCTTTTTTCCCTTTTTTTTTAAGGCTATTATTTATTTGAGAGCGAGAGAGGCAAAGCAAGAGAGCGAGTGCATGAGCAGTGGGGGGAGGGGCAGGGGCAGAGGGAGGGGGAGAAGCAGGCTCCCCACCCGGCAGGGAGCCCACGCAGGGCTTGATCCCAGGACCCTGAGATCATGATCTGAGCCAAAGGCAGATGCTTAACGACTGACTGAGCCACTCAGGCGCCCCTCCGTTTCCTTATTTCTAAAGTGAGGATAATGATGAAACTCACCTGAGGAGGTTAATCATGAGGGTGATACAAGGAGAAAGTCCAAAATGCGATGACTGAGCCACAGTGAGCGCTCACTGACTAATCCCTATTATTATATAGTATAGAGGGTTGTCCCCGGGCTAGAAGATAAAGACCTATTCAGAATATTATCTTCTCTGTTAAGCTACCCTGAGTTCTGGGTATCGGGCAAGAAAGGGAATACCAGGCCCCTGCTGGCAGCACCTGACTCACGCTTCTGTGAGATGCGCCTTCTCAGGTGCAGCCAGGGCCCTCAGGAGGGGAAGGTGCTCACGTGGGACTGTGAGGTGTGAGATCTGTGCAGGAAAACTCTGAGATGTAAGAGCTTAAGAGGCGATGACACGCTGGCAGAAAAATCTCTTAGGTAAAAGGAGAGGAATTATCTACTTTGTACTCTAAATACACAAGCAGAGAAACTCAAAGCTTTAAAAAAAAAAAGTAAAAATACTATGAAGACCTTGAGGCCTTGGGAGTTTTCAGGAGGTGATAAGAGGTCCAAGTTGTAGGAGAACTCCAGCGGAATAAAGAGTCGTAGAAAGAGGGGGCCTGGGGGCTCAGCTGGGTGGGCGGCTGCCTTCAGCTCAGGTCATGATCCCGGAGACTTGGGATCGAGCCCCGCATCCGGCTCCCTGCTTGGCGGGAAGCCTGCTTCTCCCTCTCTCACTCCCCCTGCTTGTGTTCCCTCTCACGCTGTGCTTCTCTCTGTCAAATAAATAGATAAAATCTTAAAAAAAAAAAAAAAGAACCATAGAAAGAAGCAGTTGTTGTATTGATGTCAGTGACATCTGTTAACTTTTCAATCTAGGATTCTTTTTTTTTCCCCACTCTAGGATTCTCAAGAAGGTCATCAGATTCAATAACAAGCCCTCAAATTGCAGTTTCGGAGGAGTGAGGTCAGCGGTATGCGGGCGAATCATGCTGGTTTTAGAACCAGGTCTCCACGAAGAAGACTGTGTGCATATCTATACCTATAGACATAAACTAGTTACATATTTTACTGATATAGAGTATTAGTACATGATTTACAAATAATAATAAAATATCCAGTGTTATTTATCATGAATTCCCTGTAGCCCATTCATTCACTGACTTTGCCCAGCTCTTGTGTCTGTAGAAACACCTATGGTAGAAACTGACCAACGAGTATGGTTCCCATGTGAAGGTTTGTTGGCATTCTATTTCATATGAAGGGTAAGATATCATTTGCTTATTAATGGTGAAAGTTATTTTTTTTAACATTAGAAGAATATTTCCACAACTTTTTTGTGCCGTTCATGATGCAATGCTACAGACAGAAGACGCTGTTGGTGGAATCTGCAACTTTCTTCATCATTTCCTTAAGTCTAGAACACAAAACAATAAATCCCACCCTCATGTAAACGTCAGTAACCCTGTGACGTAAACAGTCGAACGTGGCCGACTTCAGGCTGCAACAGACCACCTCCGAATAGAGTCTGGAAGAAAGGCAGAGGAATGGAGAGATGCACCGTCAACACCGCGTCTCCGCAGGCGGCTCACGGCTGCACATTATTACAGAGTCTTTCTCAGTTCCTTCGTCCAGGTCATCGGCCAAATGTGCCCTCTCTGTTGAACTGACAAAACATGACTGTTGTTTTATTGTGTAGGACCATAAATAGTGATGTTTGGATGTTGAGGTTCTTGTAATTCCAAGGATTATCTTTATTAAACTTGGCTCCCCTGCTACGAAATGACTTCAGTCAGTGGTGTAATTGAGTCAGCTCATATTGGCTCACAAGAGATAATTATTACATTTTCAAGAATTTTGCAAGCTGGTTGTTAAACACCGTCATTATTTAAAATAAATTATATGAACTATAATTACATAAATTATATTTAATATTTTTAAAAAGATATTGAATAGTCAAGATTCATCACTTCCCATTAATTTTATTACATTTTACTACTATTCATGCTTTTGGAGTCATTCAAAATACATGAAAAGAACAGCACATAAGTCTGGGAGGAATATAGATGGAATCAAGGCATCCTAAGTCTCTTGTATTGTCCAGGAAGTGGTAAAAGTACTGGTCTGTATTGGCCTTAATGAGTCAAATATGAATGGTGTGACTTTGCCAAAGAACATAAAAGGATGCATAATTAACAAGCCAAAAGAAAAGAGGGGAAAAAATGGAGAAGTAAAAAGTGCTTAATTGAAAAAGAGGCAAGAAAGGAGAGAAAAACAAAACAGAACACATGGGGAAAACAGAAACCAAAGAGTGAGATGGTAGATTGAAACCCAAATAGAGTTCATTAAAGGTAAACAGACTAACTCATCTAATTAAAAGACAAAGATTAACAAACCAGATACACAATGAAATTTAACTATGCTGTTTTAAGAGACGTGCTCTAAACATAAAGACAGTGTCTGACAGTAATAGGATTAAAAAGTCAGCATGCAAACATAACCCAAACAAAGGTGGAAAGGCTACATTAATCAGAATAGACTTTAAGGAACAAACCGTTGTCATCAGACTAACGTAATAATTCTGTAGTTTCTATGCATGTACTAATAAGGCCTCAAAACATAGAAAGCACAAAATGAAGGAACTAATGGGAAAAATAATCATAAGCGTGACCCATAATAAGAGTGAAACACTTTAGAACACCTCTCTCAGGAGCTAATACAAGAAACAGGAGAAAGTCAATTTTTCTATCCTTGACTTTTAACTTTTCCATGTCCTTAATTTAAGAAATGTCTATTATAAGTGGCACAAGGTTGGTCTGACACATTTTTCTAATTAAAGAACACTATTAACACTCTTGAACACTATACCTGACATCTGCAGAATATTCATCATTTCCAGGAGTAAAGAGAATGTTTACAAGTGACTCCACGCTGAGAGAGAAAACATGTCTCAACAAATTGCTCAAAAGACAGAAATTACATAGTGGGTTTACAGATTATGGTAAAATTAAGCCAGAAATCAGTAACAAAAAGAACCAAAACATCCCCAGGTATCTGGATATTAACCAATAGACCTTTAAATAATTCATGAAACAAAAACTACTTAGAACTGAAAGATAATGAAAATATAAATCCTTCCAGAAGGAAAACCTCAAAGTCAAGAAGGGTCTTCGGAGCCCCCACTGAAAGTGGTGACGCATCGGCTCCCTTCAGTGCTGTGCTGGCCTGAGACAGTCGCCGTTTTTATTAAAGATATCTGTTGAGGCTGTGCCTTAAGCCACACCTCCACCTGCTCCGAGGTCTAGGAGGTCCTTGGAGGCAAACGGTCAAATACTCTGGAAATGGACCTGAGGCAACTATCCCACCGAACAAAGAATCTTCTACTTCACGGTGAGAGACGGTGACAGTGTGGTCAATAACGGGCTAGAAACCCTCGTCTTCCCTTCCAGTGCCCCGCATTACTCTCCCGGGGGTCAATGCCCACCCCCACCTGGACTGTTTGGACCATCTCCTCAACACTGTACATACTCTGAGCTTCTATACCTTCTGCCACTCTGGCTCCAGATGGCCCTTACTCTTAAAGGACTATTTTCTCAACTTTCACCTAGATAAGGACCTGCCTTCGGATGCTTAAGAATTACATCTGTACATGAAATTTACATAAGAACACACATACATGAAACCTACAAAAACAACCTGGTTCGGAAAAACATTGTATTTGTGACGAATGCAGAACTCTTTGGGTCAGAGCCTCCTACTAAATCGCTTGTGTGCTTTACAATATATTGCCTATACCCTACACGCATCATTAAGTATTTAGAATGTCATAACAAATATAATATCCGAAAGGTCATTGTAAGTTTTTAAATACTCAGTGGTATATTAATTGGGGTGGGAACACGAAGCACCACGTCCCCTCCCCCAGCATGTCAACGAATGTCGAGCTCTCTTTTGGATCACCAGCTAGCGCAGTTAATGGGGGTGCATTCTTCCAAAGCGCAGCTCAGGGAGCCAGGCTGCTCTCTTTTCCAGCTTCAGGGTCATTCGGGTGTCTTGCAGCCAGCAGGAGGGCACCCAGGGAGGCCAAGGGAAACCCTTAACCATCTCAGTCTGGAAGTGACACACACCAGGTCATGTGAACTTTCCGTTCACCAGGTTAGTCACACAGCCCTCCCTCACTAACAAGGGGGTCCTCCCAGCAGTCAGGAGGATGGCTTACTGAACACAGAACACGGTCTCTGCCTCAAATACGTAACAAACGTCACAATCTATTAAAGAGGGAAGAATGGAAGGAAGCAGCACCCACTGATTTGGGGCATCAAGGTAAATGTTGAGAACTCTGCACATACCACGTGTAGGCAGAAGCACTGTGAGCCAGACACCAGTATCCCCACTTCATACTGGAAGAGGCTGAGCATGCCGTCACATAGGAAGTGGGACATTAAACCCTGAGCTAGGACACCAAGGCCCTGCTCACTGCTGGGGTCTGGTCGCTCCCGGCGCAGGTCACAGCCCACCGGCCTCACAGTCATGAGAAGGGCCTTTCAGAGCCCCACACCACATTCACTGGGTAAGAATCTCCGGAGTACAGGAACCTGCACTTTTAAAACGTTTCCAAGGGGATTTTATACCACTGATCATTTTATCTCCAAAATACAACAATGTTATTCTAGACCATCCTTTTCAAGAAAGTAGAGAATGTATGGAAAAGAGATAAAATTCAGTAGGTATAACAGAGGAGCCCTGTGGCAAACTGAAAATCCTACAGACACAGGAGTCAGAGGTATGGACACTGGTCCTGGACTTACTAACCTCCTGAGCGACCTTCGGCAGTCACTTAGCTTCACTAAATCTATTCCAAAAAAAGATTACATTTTCTCCACTGAAAAATGTTGAAATCAGGCTAAATAATCTCTTAAAGATCCCTTTGGCTATACAATAAAGTGAAAACTCTAAAGTGAGACAATAAAACAAATACAGAATAAGAAAGTAATAATAGCAGGGCGCCTGGGTGGCTCAGTTGGTTAAGCGACTGCCTTCGGCTCAGGTCATGATCCCGGAGACCCGGGATCGAGCCCCACATCGGGCTCCCTGCTCGGCGGGAACCCTGCTTCTCCCTCTCTCACTCCCCCTGCTTGTGTTCCCTCTCTGGCTGTGTTTCTCGCTGTCAAATAAATAAAATCTTTAAAAATACATATATATATATATATACATATATATATATATATATAACTTTAGGAAAAAACATAGGAAAATATCTTCATGATATAGGGTTAGGCAAAGAAATATCAGACAGAACACCAAAAGCATGAAAAAGAAAAGAAATCAATAAATTAAAACCTTTTGCTCTGTAAAGGATCCAATGAAGAGAATGAAAAGACAGACCACAAAAAGGGAGAAAGTATCAACAAAATGCATATCTGGCAAAGGATTTATATTCTGAATATATGAAGAACTTTCTAAACTCAACAGTAAAAAGAAAAAGAATTTTAAAAAGAGGCAGAAGACTTGAAGAGACCTTCAAAAATATATGGATGGCAAGTGAGTCCATGAGGAGATGTTCAATGTCATTGCCATTTGAGAAATACAAACTAAAGCCACAGTGAGATACCATTTCACATCTATCAGAACAACAAAAATAAAAAATGATAATCCGAAATTCCGGTGAGGATGCAGAAGAAACTAGACTTTTCATACGTTGCTGGTAGGAATGTAAAATGGTACAGCCACTAGAGAAAACAGTCTGACAGTTTTATAAAAAGTTAAACAGATGCTTAATATAATGACTCAGCAATCACATTTTCAGGCATTTACCCTTTGAGAAATGAAAACATGCCCACTAAAAATATGCATGAATTTTTTCAGCAGCTTTATTTGTAATAGCCAAAAGTTTGACAACACCCCAAATGTATTTCTTTTTTTTTTTTTTTACTTTTTTTTTTTAAAAGAGTTTATTTATTAGGCAGAGATAAACACAGCCAGGGAGGGAACACAAGCAGGGGGAGTGAGAGAGGGAGAAGCAGGCTTCCCGCCGAGCAGGGAGCCTGATGTGGGACTCGATCCCGGGTCTCCGGGGTCATGACCTGAGCCGAAGGCAGTTGCTTAGCCAACTGAGCCCCCCAGGCGCCCCCCAAATGTATTTCAAAGAGAGAACAGGTGAACAAACTGTGGTACACCCAAGCAATGGCACACCAATCGGTGATAAAAAGAGACAGACCACTGACACATGAACATCCTGAAGGGATCTCAAGGTCATTCATTATATTGAGTGAAAAAGACCAATCTCAAAAGGTATGATTGTGCTCTCAAAAAAGTGATGGAAACAGGCCAGTGTTGCCAGGGACACAGGTGTGTCTGGGGAGAGACGGCGGTGTGGGAGGGAACCACGCCCTCTCCAGCTCGTGGTGCTGGCTGCAGGGGTCCAGACACGCACACAGTGTCACAGGACTGTAGACACACACGGACACACAAAAGAAAGCCTGACAGCACCAGCGGATGTGAGTAAGGCGTGTTGTTCCGTCGGCGGTGTTATATCAACGGCAACTGTCTGCTTGTGATAAAGTACTTTAATGATGGGTACATGGGAACTCTCTGTACTATTCTTTCAACTTCCTGTGAGCCTAAATGATTTCAAAATAGGCTTTAAAATAACCAATATTTGGGGCACCGGGGTGACTCAGTTGGCCGTCCGCTCAGGTCCTGATCCCAGGGTCCTGGGATGGAACAGCACGTCGGGCTCCCTGCTCCGTGGGGAGTCTGCTTCTCCTTCTCCTCCCTGATCATGCTCTCTCTCATATCTCTTTCTCGCAAATAAATAAATAAAATCTTAAAAAGATAAAAGCAAAAAGTAAAATAAAATGGCTGATATTTGTTGAGTACTCTGTGTAGCCACACTGTTCTGAGAACTTTATGTCTATATAAACATTGTATACTTAAGTGTTTGCAGTAGATGCCTCACGCATCCCATTTTGCAGAGGAGAAAACTGAGTTTCAGAAAAGGGAGGGGCAAGGACACAGTTGGTGAGTAACGGGGGCGGGGCTCAAACCCAGGGAGTCTGCTTCCGGCCGTCCCTCTTAGCCAAGAGACACTGTTTTTCATGAAAAAGAGAGCAGGACCAAGACGAGGTCAGAATGGGAGTCAGTACAGAGGAAAAGGAAAGGGACACCGAAAGACAAAGTAAGATGAACAAGGCGTGTGAGGCTCCAGGGAGGGTGTTCCTAGGGAGACACACCTCAAGGACTGAGAAAAGGCTGCAGCACGGTAAGAAACACGCTCAAAGAAACGCTGAACAGCTTCTACTAGAATAGGGCAGAGAAATCGCAGTTATTTAATCGAGAGGAAGTCAAGAAGGTGGTTTAATCACCATCTTTAGGAGGCCTTTTGAGAGAATGTCCAGAGGATATAGGACAAAGGAAAGGAGACTTAAACTGAAAACAGGGAGATTTAGTTTGACATTAAGAAATGCTGTCCTGACCCGATAAAACTAGCGCAGATTAGAGGGCAGGTGACTTTCTTCTGAGAGCTTCCTCACGAAGACAGAATAAAACCAGCCATTCAGTCCACTTAATATCCAACCTGGCAGAGAGAGCAGCCGGCCCCGCGGCGGGCCCGTAAGGGACACTTCACACATGGTATTGGTTTTCATCAGCTACTTAGAAGGCAGGTGTCAGCATTCCCATTTTATAGAAACACAAACTGAGCGTCAGAGAGGCTGAGTCCCCTGTAAGCGCCCCCACTGCCCAGACAGGGACGAACTCGGGTGCCTCTGCCTTCAGCACCCAGATCGCCCCGCCATCACACACTCTGCTACCGGATCTTGCAGAGTGCCAGCCTGCGGGCCTAGGTCACACCAAGTAGTCGGCCGCAGTGCCGTCCGGCTGCAGAAGTGCCCATCCCTCGGGATGCGGCCGCCAACCCCGCCCCGTCCCCACTCGGCTCATCACCATCTTCTCCTAGGAACACAACTGTCTCTAGGAGGTGAAGCTGTTTCTCACCATCATGCTTCTTAAAACTCCCTGTGCAGGGGCAGGCTGCTTGAGAAGAGACTAAAGAGAGAAAGTGTGACGACCCCCATTTCCCAGATGAGAAGTCAAGCTGCCTGCCCACAAGTCAGGCCCGGAATCACAAGCTGTGTGCGCAGAGAGAGACTCCGGGAGCTGAGGAGGGCGGCGTCCCGGGAGCTCAGGAGGGCAGCGTCCCAGAGAGTTCAAAATGGAACCAGAACAGCCCGATGGAAGCCACATAGAGCAACACGCCCGTGGGGCTTCTCTTCCCGTCAGTCGCTGTCATTAGCTCTCTGGCCACTTTGTTTATCCTTCTGCTACATTTTGGTTTCTTCCAATTTGTGGTAATTATGGACAAAAATGCTACAAATATTAATGTTCAGGTTTTCGTGTGGACACAGTTTTCAGTTCATTTAGGAGCATGACTGCTTGCTCAGATGGCGAGAGTTCAAATGTTAATCTTGCTAGACTCTGAATTGTCTTCTGAAGCGGCTATATCCTTCTGCATTTCTAACAGTGATGAAGGACAGGTCTCTTCAGTTTAAGATTTTATTTTTTTATTTGACAGAGACAGAACACAAGCACTGGGAGGAGCAGAGGGAGACAGAGAAGCAGACTCCCCACTGAGCAAGGAGCCCGATGTGGGGCCCGATCCCCAGGACCCTGGGATCATGACCTGAACCAAAGTCAGACGCTCACCCCACTGAGCCGCCCACGTGCCCCATGAATGGGAATTCTAGTTGCTCCTTGTTCTCACCAACATTAACTGTTGTCACAGTTTTAAATTTCATCCATGCCATGTGTAGAGATGTCTCACTGTTGTTATAACACAACATGGATAATTTTTAAATCATATTGTTCAGCTCTCTAAAATAAAAAGCAAGTCCCAACAAACTGTGCAATAAACTGCCATCATTCAGACCATAACTGTTATTCTCAGAAATTCCAATCTAACAAGAAGTATCTGTTAAGAGGAAAACAAATTCTTTAAAATAATTAATGCCTATTGCTCGTATTACCTGGTAACTGAGCATGAAAAAGCCAAAGCAAAATTTGTCCCTTCATCATTAATATACTAAGATGAGCCATCAAAGGCATGAGGATACCTTAAGCATAGGGGGAAAAAATGGTCTTTTATTGACAACAAGCCACATAAAGCCATTTTCTCCGAGACAGCTGAATTTGGAATGTTTCACAAAGTTCTTCTCAGATTTAAATAAACATTACGCAGTTTTGAATTGCTTTGTACCATTTCTAAGTCACTAAAAGTTATGGATAGAGGAGGGAAGGGAGGTCTGTGTTTCTTCTTCTTCTATAGCTTATCCAGATGTTCTAACATCTAACATTATGGAAACTAGAGCAGCAGAATAATGAGCAGAAAGTCTCTGCTGTCTACTATTACACCTGCTATGGCTTGACCTTTCAAAAAGTGATACTTTATTACTGTTTTTATTTCAAAGCAGCATTTCACACCTGCATGTTTATATAATGGTTTTGATGTTCATTAACTCTACAAAGATTCAGGCAATAAAGTGCAAAACAAAATTCTTGAAAAAAAGAAGTCACTCAATTTCATAATTTTTGCACACATGTGAATTTTATCTTATGCAATTTGTTGATGAAACATAATATAAATCAAAAGTCAAATAACACATCTACCTTGGAAAAATATTTGCAAGCAACTTAAATTTTTAAATGGCCCATTTTATGTTCTCATTTTTAACAAACAAGATATAACCATATGAAACAAGTGCTTTCTCTTCAACTCTAGATCTGCTGTTTATAGCAGCTCCTCAAAGCCTTGGAAATACTCCATAATTAAGTGACAAGGATGTCTGAAAGTTTTTCCAAACCAAATGGCAAAGCGTTTAAGAAAAGTATCAAAAAAGCATTTGTCACGGATAAGCATAACATTGAGTCTACCTTTTCTGTGTGTTTTTATCACTGCGTTTTGGAGAGTACAATCAAATCCTTCTGTTATTAACCACTGGCTACATACCAGAATCAATGCTAGGTGTCCTCATATTTTATATGGAAACATCCTCTAGTGTAACTCCAAGCCAAAAGCTGAAAAACCCATACCTCAGTAGCGCTAAGAAAATTCTCCCCATTATTTTGCTGTCAGCCTAAGCAAAGTGACTATGCATTCTGCTGAGAAATTTTTAAAGGGGAGTTTGGGGGCTAGTAAAAGTGAAATATGGCATAACTTTTAAAAAATTTCCAGTGAGAGACATCTGGCTCAGAGGATACTTTATTATCATTGCAGAATTGATGGTGTCTTCTACAGGTGAGTCATATGTCCTTACTAATTGTGTCATGGGGTCTCCAGGACCTGCAAATTGCAGATGTTTAATATACTACAAGTAACTGGAAGATTTTCTGTAATCCATTCCTTTCTTTTTTCACCTTACAGCTTGATAAACATACTACTCCCATCCACACCAAAAATGGAATATTTTCTAGCTCACCGTTATGTGTTGAATGGTGTACCCCCCCAAAAGGTATACTGAAGCCCTAAGCTCTAAGCCTCAGACTGTTCCCTTGTTTAGAAATAGGGTCTTTGCAGATTCAGTGAGGTTATACTGGAGTAGGGTGGGTCCCAAATCCAATATGGCTGGAGTTCTTATAAGAAGACAATGTGAAGATGTGAAGACACAGGAAAAGAATGTGATGACAGAGACAGATGGAGAGATGCAGCTGAAAATCAACAGCCACCACTAAAAGCTAGGAAGAGGAAAGGAATAACATTCATTCACAGATGTCAGAGGAAGTATGGTACTGTCGATACTTTTCAGACTTACAGATTTCAGACTTCTAATCTGCAGATCTGTGGGACAATCTACTTCTGCTGTTTTAAGACACTCAGGTTGTGATAATTTGTTATGGTAGCCTTAGAAAACTAACACATGCCATGATCATATCCCTGGGATGCAAGGGTGGTTCAATACAGATAAATCAATGTGATACACCACATAAATAGAAGAAAAGATAAAAACCATATGATCATCCCAATAGATGCAGTAAAAGCATTTAAAAAAATACAATACCCTTTTATGATAAAAAAAACCTTAAAAATTGGGTATAAAGAGAATATACCTTAATACAATAAAAGCCATATATGATAAGCCCACAGTCAACATCATACTCAATGGTAAAAGGTTGAAAGCTTTTCCTCTAAGATCAGGAATAAGAAAAGGGTGCCCACTCTCAGCACTTCTATTCAACATAATACTGGAAGTCATAGCCAGAGCAGTCAGGCAAGAAAAAGAAATAAAAGGCATCCAAATAGGAAATGAAGAAATAAAACTGTCTTTTCTCACAGATGACATGATCTTATATAGAAAATCCTTTGACTCCATCAGAAAATTGCAAGAACTAACCAGTGAATTCAGTAAAGTTGCAGAATACAAAATCAACATATAGAAAATAGTTGCATTTTTATATACTAACAAGAAAATTCTGAAAAATAAAGAAAGAAGACAATTCAATTGTCAATAGTATTGAAACAATACAATACTTGGGAATAAATTTAACCAAGGAAGTGAAAGATCTGTATACTGAACACTATAAGACTTTGCTGAAAGAAAGTGAAAAAGACACAAATTAAAATATATCCCATGTTCATGGACAGAATTAGTATTGTTAATATGTGCCCTGTTACCCAAAGCCATCTATAGATTTCAAATCAATCTCTATCAAAATTCCAATGGCATTTTTCAAAGAAATAGAAAAAACAGTCTAAAATTTATATGGAGACAAAAAATCCTAAATAATCAAAGCAATCCTGAGAAAGAAGAACTAATCTAGAGGCATCACACTTTTGACTTCAAACTATATTCAAACTACATATTTTTTTCAAACTGTATTTTAATGACTATCATCATCAAAGTGGTGCTAACATAAAAGCAGACACATAGACCAACAGAACAGAGAGCCCAGAAATAAGCCTACATATAAACAGTCAATTAATATTTATCAAGGGAGACATAAACACTCAACAAAAGGATAGTCTCTTCATAGGTGGTACTGGAAAAACTAAATAACTACATGCAGAAGAATGAAATTAGATCCCTATCCTACACCATTCACAAAAAGAACTTGAAACAGAGTAAAGATTTAAATTTAAGACCTGAAACCATAAAACTCCTAGAAGAAAAACATAGAAGAAAAAGTTCTTCGACATTTGTCAGGGTAGCAATTTCCTGGATATGACACCAAAAGTACAAGCAACAAAAGCAAAAATAAGTAAGTGGGGTTACATCAAATTAAAAAGCTTCTGCATAGCAAAGGAATCATCAACAAAGCAAAAAGTCAACCTACCACATGGGAGAAAATGTTGGCAAATCATACATCTGATAAGAGCTTAATATGCAGAACTCATACAACTCAATACAACTCAATAACAAAAACAAATAACCCAATTTTCTATGGGCAAAGGATCTCAACAGACAGTTTTCCAAAGAAGATATCCACCTCATTGAAGTAAGTTAATTATACTTCAATTAAAAAATAATATAAAATTTTAGGGCGCCTGGGTGGCTCAGTGGGTTAAAGCCTCTGCCTTCGGCTCAGGTCATGATCTCAGGGTCCTGGGATTGAGGCCACATCGGGCTCTCTGCTCAGCAGGGAGCCTGCTTCCTCCTCTCCGCCTGCCTCTCTGCCTACTTGTGATCTCTGTCAAATAAATAAAATCTTTAAAAAATAATAATATAAAATTTTAAAATTAAATAGGTAGATAAATAAAAATGAAATGTTACCTTTCAATTATAACTCAATAAAGCTAGGGGGGAAGAAAAATAAAATTAATCATGAAAAAAAGAAAACTAATTTTTCTGGGTGGCTCAGTCGTTAAGTGTCTGCCTTTGGCTCAGGTCATGATCCCAGGGTCCTGGGATGGAGCCCTGCATCAGGCTCCCCACTCAATGGGAAACCTGCTTCTCCCTCTCACTGTGTCTCTCTCTATGTCAAATAAATAAATAGAATCTCTAAAAAAAAAAAAAAAGAAGGAAGGAAAAGAAAAGAAAACAAAACAAAACAGAACCAATTAATACAGTGTTTGAAAAATAGGTTCTAGAGCCAGATGGGAGTTGAGACCCTGCTAAGTCCCTCCCCAGGAGCCGAAGCCCGTCCAGACCAGAGCTGGTGCTTGCTGCCTCTCCCACAGTCCCCTTGGCAAGGACAAGCCTCCAGCAAACGTAATGCCTTGTGGTCTAGGGGCAGAGGTCCGAGAAGAACCTCCAAAGACTAAGAGTTTGTTTTTTGTGTGCTTGATATTTAATGAACACCAAAAAAAGCTAGGAAAGTCATCATTTTCCCTTAAAGTTAAAATGTGCCAAGGACATTATGTCATATTTATAAATCCTAAAGTACACTTTATTATTTTTATACACACAAAATATCTTTGACTGAAAAGTTATTGGTATGGATTGAATTGTATTCACTCAAAATGCCTACCTTAAAGCCCTCACCCTCGGTGTAACTGTATTTGGAGACAGGGCCTTTGGGAAGTGATCAGGGTCAGATGAGGTCATGGGGGTGCAGCTTTCTTGATGGGATTAGTGCCCTCATACGGGGAGCCGCGAGAACACACACCCCCTCTCTTCCTGCCCACCACGTGGGGACACAGTGGGAAGGTGGTCCTGCACGAACCAGGACGAAAGTCCTCCCCAGACACCCATGACCCTGGCATCTGCACTTCCAGCCTCCAGGGCTTCAGGAAGTAAAATGCCGACTGAGCCTCCCGGCCTGTGATGTCTTGCTACAGTGGCCGAGGTTGACTAAGACAGGCGTCGTGTACACAAGAGCACAGTTTAATGAAGTGATGAAAACCCCTCAGGCTCAGGAGTGGCCATCAGGTATGGAGGAGGTCAGAACGCCCTCACTGGAAATTCTAGGTGTTTTCAGTCTCAAAAATGTCTGAACAACCGTGTTTGGATGAAGTTGCAGTGCCCCGTGCCCTCTATGATAAATAAGCTCTGTGTGGTTCAGGTTTCAGGGAAATGCCCGGCACCCTGAGTTGGCTGCCAGGGACGCAGAAGCAGAGGCAGGGGAACAGGGCCATCCTGTCCCTCCAGAGGACGCGCGGCTTGCGAGGCTCCAGGCGGTGGCTGGGAAGCTGCCCGAACCTCCCGGCCAGGGACGCCGTGGAGGCCAGGGGCGCCGTGGAGGCCAGGGGCGCCGTGGAGGCCAGGGGCGCCGTGGAGGCCAGGGGCGCCGTGGAGGCGAGGGGCGCCGTGGAGGC